>QJPP01005183.1:0-92704 GCA_003996215.1 Jaltomata sinuosa
TGACTAATTCTGCTCCCAGTGGTGTTGTAACTATGGAATATGCTAAGAGTGATGTCTTGAATGAAGAGATGAGAAGAAGATCACAGGCCTCATCTTCTTCAGCTTCACACTCCGATGTTTTGGTTACTGAAGATAGGGGGAGAAATAAGTTCAGAGGTCAGAATGATAGAGGTACAAGTAGAAGCAAGTCAAAGTCCAGATACAAGAATGTTACATGTGACTATTGCCACAAGAATGGACATATCATGAAATATCGTCACAAGCACAAGAGAGATATGAGACGACAAAAGAAAGAAGGCGATAATGAGAATCGTGTTGCTGTTGTTGCTAATGATGATCTTCTTGTTGCTTGTGGTGAGAATGCCATTAATCTTGTTCGTGATGAGTCTAGCTGGTTTGTGGATTCTGGTGCTACTTCTCATGTCACGCCCAAGAAAGAATTATTTTCTTCTTATACTCCAGGTAATTTTGGGATGTTTAAGATGGGTAATAATGATGAAGTTGAAGTTCTTGGCATTGGAACAGTTTGCTTAGAAAGTAACAATGGTTCGAGATTAGTTCTCAACAATGTCAAGCATGCTCCAGATGTTCGCCTGCATTTGATCTCTGTGGGGAACCTTGATGATGAGGGTTATGTTAACACCCTTGGTGCTGGCCAGTGGAAGCTTACTAGAGGTTCAATGGTTGTGGCTCGTGGTGACAAGTTATCTAACTTGTACGTATTTCAGGGCTCCATCTCTAGAGGCTTAGTAAACTTGGTGGAGAATGATACTTCATCAGAATTATGGCATAGAAGGCTAAGTCATATGAGTGAGAAGGGGATGGACAATTTGGCTAAGAAAAATTTGCTTTCTGGAGTGAAACAAGCAAAGTTGAAGAAATGTGTTCATTGCTTAGCCGGTAAACAGAAAAGAGTTTCCTTTCAGAGTCATCCGCCTTCAAGAAAGCTTGATTTGCTGGAGTTGGTACATTCTGATTTGTGTGGTCCTTTTAAGGTAAGGTCTCATGGCGATGCACTTTACTTTGTGACTTTTATTGATGATCATTCTCGCAAACTCTGGGTATTTCCTTTGAAGTCCAAGGATCCGGTACTTGATGTGTTCAAGGGTTTTCAGGCCTTGGTTGAGAGACAGACAGGGAAGAAATTGAAATGCATCCGCTCAGATAATGGTGGTGAGTATATTGGTCCTTTTGATAAATATTGCAGAGAGAAGGGTATTCGGCATCAGAAAACCCCTCCAAAGACTCCTCAGTTAAATGGTTTAGCAGAGAGGATGAACAGAACTCTAGTTGAGAGAGTTAGATGTATGCTTTCAGATGCTAAGCTGCCAGATTCCTTTTGGGAAGAAGCACTAAATACTGCTACTTATGTTATCAATTTATCTCCTGCTGTTGCTTTGAATAGTGATGTCCTTGACAGAGTTTGGTCTGGTAAGAATGTTTCTTATGATCATCTTAGAGTCTTTGGGTGTAAAGCTTTTGTTCATGTTCCTAAGGATGAAAGGTCAAAGCTGGATGTTAAAACTAGACAGTGTATCTTCATTGGTTATGGTCAAGATGAATTTGGCTATCGTTTCTATGATCCAGTTGAGAAGAAACTTGTTAGAAGCCGTGATGTTGTATTTTTTGAAGACCAAACAATTGAAGATTTTGACAAAACTGAGAAGGTTGATTCTCAGAGTAGTGAGAGCCTAGTTGATATTGATCCAGTTCCTTTGACTACTGCACCTGAAGAAAATCTTCATAATAATGAAAATCAAGTTGATAATGAAGATGATGATCATGTTCAGAATGACCAGGATGTTGTTGACGCTCCAGTGCAAGAGGATGTGGGTGGCCAGCAACCAGCTGCTATTGATGCTCCAGAGAGTTCTCTCAGAAGATCTACTAGAGAGAAACTACCTTCATCTCGTTATTCTCCCAATGAGTATGTACTCTTGACTGATGGGGGAGAACCTGAGAGTCTTGATGAAGCAATGGATAGTGAAGAAAAAGAAAGATGGTTTGATGCTATGGAAGATGAGATTAAATCCTTACATGATAATCATACTTTTGATTTGGTTAAGTTACCTAAAGACAGAGAAGCTTTAAAAAACAGGTGGGTTTTCAGGGTGAAACATGAAGATGGCAATCCAGTTCCACGGTACAAAGCTAGATTAGTTGTGAAGGGTTTTAACCAGAAAAAGGGAGTTGATTTTGATGAGATATTCTCTCCAGTTGTGAAGATGTCATCCATTCATGTTGTTCTAGGCTTAGCCGCAAGTCTAGATTTAGAGATTGAACAAATGGATGTTAAAACTGCTTTTCTCCATGGTGACTTAGATGAAGAAATTTATATGGAGCAGCCGGAAGGTTTTGCAGTCAAGGGAAAAGAGAATTATGTTTGCAAATTGAAGAAGAGCTTGTATGGCTTGAAACAAGCTCCTAGACAGTGGTACATGAAGTTTGGTTCTTTTATGAGTCAGCAGGGCTTCAAGAAGACTTCTTCAGATCATTGTGTTTTTGTGCAAAAATTCTCTGATGGTGACTTTATTATTGTGTTGCTTTATGTTGATGACATGCTTTTTGTTGGTAATAATGCTTGCAGGATTCAAAAGTTGAAGCAAGAGTTGAGTAAGTCTTTTGCTATGAAAGACTTAGGACCAGCAAGGCAGATTCTTGGCATGCAGATTGTCCGTGACAGAAAGGCCAAGAAGTTGTGGTTATCACAGGAGAAGTACATTCAGAAAGTACTTCGAAGGTTCAACATGAATAATGTTAAGGTTGTCAGTACACCTTTAGCTATGCACTTCAAGTTGAGCACGAAAGAGTGTCCTTCCCGTGATGATGAGAAGGAAGATATGAAGAAAGTTCCTTATGCTTCAGCTGTTGGTAGTTTAATGTATGCAATGATTTGTACAAGACCAGATATTGCTCATGCTGTTGGTATTGTTAGCCGTTTTCTTTCTAATCCGGGAAGAGAACATTGGAATGCTGTGAAGTGGATCATGAGATATCTTTGTGGCACTTCTAGTCTGAGTTTGTGTTTTGGTACAGGGAAGCCTATTCTTTATGGTTATACTGATTCAGACATGGCTGGTGATGTTGATACTCGCAAGTCTACTTCAGGGTACTTGGTTACTTTTGCAGGGGGAGCTGTGTCTTGGCAATCTAGGTTGCAAACATGTGTTGCTCTATCTACTACAGAAGCTGAGCTTATTGCTGCCGTTGAAGCTTGTAAAGAGTTGCTCTGGATGAAGAGATTCTTGGGGGAACTTGGTTGTGCTCAAGAGAGGTATGTGCTTTATTGCGACAGTCAAAGTGCTATACATCTTGACAAGAATTCTACATTCCATGGTCGGTCTAAACACATTGATGTGAGATACCATTGGATTCGTGATGTGTTGGATTCTTAGTTGCTTGAACTTGAGAAGATTCATACGGATGATAATGGTTCCGACATGATGACTAAAACTTTGCCAAGAGGGAAGTTTGAAGATTGTTGCATGATCGCCGGGATGGCTGTCTCCTCCACATAGTTGTGAAGGGGAGAATTGTTGAGGTTATGGGTCTTTTTCCCTTCCTATGTGGATAAATAAAGCTCAATTTGGACCAACCCACTTTTGCCCATAGGCCCAATTCTATGGGGCATATATATAGACCTTTTTTAGGTCTTATTTCATATCCACATAATATTTTTCAGCAGCCACACATAGAGAGAAAGAGCAGATTTTCGCACCCAATTTCAGCCCTAAATTGCCAACTTCAAATTGCGATTCCCGCTTCGTTTCTTATCCGATTGATCTGATTTTTGGACAGCTTGTTCCTCTCATCTCAATCTTTGATTAGAAACTGACAGAGTTGGATTTGGTATCCCGTAGCTCCAGTTTTGCATCCGTGAACAGTAGCTGCGTTTTTCGGTGCTTTTGCTCCTTTTATTCTCTTGTTTTTGGTGTTGTGATTTATGTAGTGTTGCTCGTTGTTTGGCACTTCTTTGGTGGCCATTTTGGAGAACATTATTGTAACTCTTGGTGATTATAGTGGAGGTTTTGGTCCCGTGGTTTTTACTCTTCACACCGAAGGGGTTTTCCACGTAAATCTTGGTGTCTCGTGTGATTGGTTTATTTTGACTTGTCGTATTTCTTTTGGTTGATATACTTGCTGCCTTATTACCATTGTGCTTGGTTTGTTTGTCTTCTCTTGGTTCAAATTGAAAGGGAAAGTTTAGACTTGGGTATTCTTCCGCTGCTACCCTGTTGTGCATTCTTTGTTAGTGCCTTGCCTTTCCCAACAAAGTGGTATCAGAGCATTGGTTGTTGTTGATAGTCAATTTGAATGATGGAGGCAAATATGAGCAAGATGGTGTGTTTGAATGGTAGTAATTATCATACTTGGAAAGGCAAGATGAAAGATCTTCTATTTGTCAAGAAGATGCACTTACCTGTGTTTGCTTCTAACAAACCTGAATCTATGAATGATGAGGATTGGGAATTTGAGCATCTGCAGGTTTGTGGCTATATCAGACAATGGGTTGAAGATAATGTTAGAAATCATATTGTGAATGAGACACATGCCAGAAGTTTGTGGGATAAGCTTGAGACACTTTATGCTTCGAAGACTGGCAACAACAAGTTGTTCCTGCTGAAACAATTGATAAATATCAGGTACAAAGAGGGGAGTCCTATTTCTGATCATATAAATGATTTTCAGGGTGTCCTTGACCAGCTGTCCGGAATGGGTGTAAAGTTTGATGAAGAAATTCAGGGACTTTGGCTTCTCAATACTCTGCCAGACTCTTGGGAGACTCTTCGAGTTTCTTTGACTAATTCTGCTCCCAGTGGTGTTGTAACTATGGAATATGCTAAGAGTGGTGTCTTGAATGAAGAGATGAGAAGAAGATCACAGGCCTCATCTTCTTCAGCTTCACACTCCGATGTTTTGGTTACTGAAGATAGGGGGAGAAATAAGTTCAGAGGTCAGAATGATAGAGGTACAAGTAGAAGCAAGTCAAAGTCCAGATACAAGAATGTTACATGTGACTATTGCCACAAGAATGGACATATCATGAAATATTGTCACAAGCACAAGAGAGATATGAGACGACAAAAGAAAGAAGGAGATAATGAGAATCGTGTTGCTGTTGTTGCTAATGATGATCTTCTTGTTGCTTGTGGTGAGAATGCCATTAATCTTGTTCGTGATGAGTCTAGCTGGTTTGTGGATTCTGGTGCTACTTCTCATGTCACGCCCAAGAAAGAATTATTTTCTTCTTATACTCCAGGTAATTTTGGGATGTTGAAGATGGGTAATAATGATGAAGTTGAAGTTCTTGGCATTGGAACAGTTTGCTTAGAAAGTAACAATGGTTCGAGATTAGTTCTCAACAATGTCAAGCATGCTCCAGATGTTCGCCTGAATTTGATCTCTGTGGGGAACCTTGATGATGAGGGTTATGTTAACACCCTTGGTGCTGGCCAGTGGAAGCTTACTAGAGGTTCAATGGTTGTGGCTCGTGGTGACAAGTTGTCTAACTTGTACGTATTTCAGGGCTCCATCTCTAGAGGCTTAGTAAACTTGGTGGAGAATGATACTTCATCAGAATTATGGCATAGAAGGCTAAGTCATATGAGTGAGAAGGGGATTGACAATTTGGCTAAGAAAAATTTGCTTTCTGGAGTGAAACAAGCAAAGTTGAAGAAATGTGTTCATTGCTTAGCCGGTAAACAGAAAAGAGTTTCCTTTCAGAGTCATCCGCCTTCAAGAAAGCTTGATTTGCTGGAGTTGGTACATTCTGATTTGTGTGGTCCTTTTAAGGTAAGGTCTCATGGTGATGCACTTTACTTTGTGACTTTTATTGATGATCATTCTCGCAAACTCTGGGTATTTCCTTTGAAGTCCAAGGATCAGGTACTTAATGTGTTCAAGGGTTTTCAGGCCTTGGTTGAGAGACAGACAGGGAAGAAATTGAAATGCATCCGCTCAGATAATGGTGGTGAGTATATTGGTCCTTTTGATAAATATTGAAATGCGCCTAGAAGCGTTTGTAGACAAATATTTAATCTAGTCAGCGTCTAGTGTGTTTCGCTTGTTGGGGTTATGGGTCTTTTTCCCTTCCTATGTGGATAAATAAAGCTCAATTTGGACCAACCCACTTTTGCCCATAGGCCCAATTCTATGGGGCATATATATAGACCTTTTTAGGTCTTATTTCATAATCCACATAATATTTTTCAGCAGCCACACATAGAGAGAAAGAGCAGATTTTCGCACCCAATTTCAGCCCTAAATTGCCAACTTCAAATTGCGATTCCCGTTTCGTTTCTTATCCGATTGATCTGATTTTTGGACAGCTTGTTCCTCTCATCTCAATCTTTGATTAGAAACTGACAGAGTTGGATTTGGTATCCCGTAGCTCCAGTTTTGCATCCGTGAACAGTAGCTGCGTTTTTCGGTGCTTTTGCTCCTTTTATTCTCTTGTTTTGGTGTTGTGATTTATGTAGTGTTGCTCGTTTGTTGGCACTTCTTTGGTGGCCATTTTGGAGAACATTATTGTAACTCTTGGTGATTATAGTGGAGGTTTTGGTCCCGTGGTTTTTACTCTTCACACCGAAGGGGTTTTCCACGTAAATCTTTGTGTCTCGTGTGATTGGTTTATTTTGACTTGTCGTATTTCTTTTGGTTGATATACTTGCTGCCTTATTACCATTGTGCTTGGTTTGTTTGTCTTCTCTTGGTTCAAATTGAAAGGGAAAGTTTAGACTTGGGTATTCTTCCGCTGCTACCCTGTTGTGCATTCTTTGTTAGTGCCTTGCCTTTCCCAACATCGCTAACCACTGGTGATAGTTCAGGTAGAAAACTAACATTCCCAATAATTCAGGTATGAAACTCAAAAACGGATATAATTTAAATATGTATTTTTGACTATTAACTCCCTTTTTAAAAAAACTAACAAATTTTATTAATCACCAGCGAAAAAATTACAATACCATATCTAAGTCGATTCCATCTAAGTCATACACAACTAGGCGATATATAGAAAACAAACTACAAATCATCCTCTCGCCATGGAAGACACCTCGACGCACGTCAACTAACATGAGCTGAGAGCATGTGAGAGAGAAGCTTAAAAAAATAAGCTAGTTAAAGACGAGTAGGCAGGGCATTAGGCTAGTGTTAGTGGGGTACGTAAACGAAGACATATCACATGATTTTGTACTGGTCAATTTTGTACTGTCGAGTGACAATTGGCTGAACATACTTTGGCAGCTCCTGGCCACATTTTGATACCCGTGAAAAGGGGGGGGGGGGGGGGGGGGGGGGGGGTTAAGAGAATATTGCTCATGAAGCTAAGGAACTAAGGATTTTTTGTAAGAGGTGTTGACTTCTGCCATAATTTGACTTGTATATGAATTTTTGTGGGGAAATTCATAGGCTTTACTTCCTATTCAATTGGTGTACGAGCTCACATGCTAAGTAACCCACAACATAACGTTGAAATAAAACTCTCACAAATTAATTCATGGCGTAAGTCTCATTTCATAGATCAGTCAAGAACATGCTCTAAATGTAAAATCTCTTAGCATTGTAATATAAATTGATCATAAAACAAACTAGTCACTCATAATGATCATAAACAACTTCTACTTCAAGTGATGCACGCCGAAATGAGTTTAGCACAACGACCAATGGCTCGATCAGCATTCTCTCTAGCATGAGAGACTGCACAACGACCAATGGCTCGATCAGCATTCTCTCTAGCATGAGAGACTTGGCCAACAAAAGTTCGATAAGTTGCATCTCAGGGTCCGAGCCTATACTACGTGTTAGCTTAACTTTCCTGAGGTGATTAAATGTTACATCTGAGAAAGCTTCCAATTCAAGACATTTTAGTGCTGGAATATCATCATCTTCATCAAGCACCTAAGAAAGGTAATCAACAACCCAACTCTCTAAAACTTATAGGATAACAAGTATGAAAATAACAGAAAGAGAAAGGAAAGAGAATAATGTTTAAGAACATGGATTTCAAAAGTGCCCACTTTTAGTAAACTTAGAGAATGAAAATTACTCAAATGATACTTAAAGAACTATTTTGGACTTAAAACAAAAGATAAGGTACCATTTTTGTCTTTTTCTTCAACTTGCTTTTTACTGTTCTCATTCACTCTTTATGCATATTTATTAATCAATAAATTTATTGGAAAAGGGTCCTTCTGAAACATAACAATTATACACAAACACAATAGTCTTCCTTTTGCTTTTCATTTCCCCCCTGGTGGGTACTTCAAATTGAACATAACATCATCTACAATAAGGTACAATCACAATCCCTTCACATAATCCATTCTCTCTTAGTTCGTCAATCACATACCACTCCTAAAGGCTAGCATATTATAAATCTACACAAAATTAGCACACCAAAGGGACTCCTCAAATTTACATCCGATCCGTGTATCATCTACGTATGACACTAGCGGTATGAGTATCTTACTGTCCACTTACGACATCCGAAACCTGGAAGTAGTCACCTCAGATAATCCCAGTGGAAATGCTTGAAGTTGCATTAATCTTCAGAGAATGCTCGGGAACATATGTCACACCTGCCAATGCGGAGTATTTATCTCAGTAAATTCATTCTCAAATGATCACCATAAAGAAAATCAACAAGCAATATCTACAAGAGGAACAAACAGATAGTAGCACATACAAAAGAACATTCTCGCAGAACGTTTTGAAAAACTATAGACAACACATGCACCATAGGAAGGGTTCACCCATACTCCTCATAAATTACTCAATTAGTTCGCAAATGCACCTTAGTGCATAAAAGATAACACAAACTGCATTGAATCGAATTATATCAAGGGCTTACTCTGCTTTCTGCAGTCTACCCAACAGAAAGGGTGCAAATAGAAGAAGAATGAAAGAGACAGATTGAGATGATTAACGAAGGCAGTTCGAAAATGCCTATACACCGCATGGAGAGCAAAAAGTCAGATAATTTGGACAGTTGAAGATAAAATCCAAAGCAAAATAAATGGTTGCAGACTCAATAACTTGAACAAGCCCACTAGAACATAGTTCCATTTGATGTGGAACGCCAGTAGAGATTTGGAGAATAGAGTATATCTTCAAACTGGAACACCCCGAGTTTGAGAAAAGGAAGAAAGATAAATAAAGAGACGGATCAGATTTAAATGGTATTATTTTTAATTTCTTTCTTCATGAAATAAAATATGGTCATTAATTTGGGTGTTAAAGCAGGGGAAGATTACATATTTACAGAAGTTTAAATTTTTTCCCACCAGAAATTGGGGCAAAACCGTAGCTCGATAAGTCCTGATTTTTATCCAACCAAATAGGGTCTTTTTCCATTTTGATACACAGTAAGAGTGCTACGGACATGTCATCCAATCCTCTGTTTTCCCTTCACAAAACCAAATACAGAAAAGAACTCCTTTCTTTCCCTACTTTATTTTCCTCTTAACTGATCTCATCTCTGTTTTTTCAATCCAAATAAACTTAACACAATTGTCAAGGCACATAATTCATATCTTCTGCTAACTTTTGAGTAATAATTCAAGAGTGGGAAAGTACCAAGGAAAATATGATATTTATCAAACTTTCGGGTATTTCTGATATTCAAGTGAAAATGCTTAACAAAAAACTCATCCATTTCCAAATTTTTACAAAACCAGCATTACCAGGAAGGACCTGTGAACTCATAATTCACAAGGTATTGAGGAGGTCAGGCATTAAACAAACCTCTCCACCCTTCATGCATTTATTTTGAAGGATACTCATATATAGGCAGGGGTTGATGCCAAATCCTTGCCATCTCAATGTGTATATTTAAATAAAGAAAGTGGCAGGAAACAAGTTTAACAATTTGAGCTCTGCTAATACCTTTCTCCTTAACATCAATCTGTAAAGAATCAAGTGTGATTATACCATCCGTCAGGGGAAGTACTTCAAGTTTGATGGTTGCTGTAGATTGAGCGGGCACACATCTGAAACCACCAAGAAGGGGTGTAAGATTAAACCTGAAAGGCGATATAAAGAGAATTTATAAAGATAATGATTACCCTAAGGGAACTCTGCTCTGCAACCATAGATGTGTACAACCTAAATCGCCACTTGGAAGCACATCAGGTATGGGAGTGGCCCTCTCACTAAATGAAACTGATTGAGAAAGATTTTTCCCTTCCGATACTTGATTTACTGATACCAAGCTATTGCTCTGAGCAGCACTAATTTGCTTATCAATACTCACTCTCTCTGTAAAATCAGAAGAACCAATGAAGGGACTCATTGGTGATGTCGGTGAAGTACTCAATGACACCACAGAAGGTGGGGAAGTAAAGGAAGCAGGAGCAAGCACTGTCATTGTCAGATCTTGTGAAGTCAGGTTTGATGCCTGAAGAGTTAAGACCTGACAAATTGAAGATAATATAAGCCTTCAAGATGTTTAAACCTTCACCTTGATAAGTAAAAACTATTCTCATATCATGTACAACCTGTACTGGAAGCTGAGCACCTCCTTCAAAAGATCCAAGGGTTTGTTTTGTCATTTCAGAAGCAACAGAGATCATAAGGTCCCTAGAAATTCGTGGTCTCCAGCTTGTTGGCTGCTTGAAGAATAACTTTGACTCTACAAGTATCCACAGAAGATCCGAGAACTTAAAAAGTGTAAAACCCCATAAATAGTTTTCAGATACATGTACCTAGAAAGAATTCCTTTTTAAACAGTACCTACCTGTGTAATTGCATCGACATGATACCAGAACTGCATATTTATCAGTAGGTGACCCAATATTTCTTTCCTCAATATTGGGAAAATGGTGCCATGTTGATGATGCACTTCTAGAATGTACTCGTGAAGATCGAAAAGTTTTTCCACTATGACCGTTAGAACTCTTCAAGATGGGATTGACTGGTCTGAGAATGAAAGAATGTTCTTCACCTCTCCTGCAAAGGGCATATTGCAGTTAATCTCTTCGCACTTGCAATCCAACAGTTATAACAATTACAACAAAAAGCCTACACTGGAATTGAACCTAGCAATAAAAATAAGTATGGCCAAGCTGCCAAAAACTGCTTATGTTTAGCACTTTTGTCAAAATAGCTTTTCAAAGAACTACTTCTGGAAAAAGTTGTTTGTGTTTGACCAATTCGTCTGAGAAGTGTTTTTTCTCCGTATTTGATAAGCAGTTTGTGTTTAGCCAATCTTTTTAAAATCTTTTTGAGCGATAAATTACCAAAAGAAAAAAAAAAGTATGAAGATTCATTTTGCAATTATGATTACTTAAACAGAGAAATTATTTTAATCACGGAAAAGGGTCAAAAATGTCCTTAAACTATGTGAAATTGAACAAAATGCCCTCCGTTAATAGTTTGGTCAAATAATGTCCCTACTATTAATAGTTTGATCCAGCATTTCAAGTCTAAATAGACCTTTTTACAATGCGAAAAGAAAAAAAAAACACTAGGTATAGTGCATGAAGTATATACGCTGTATAGGAATGGGTTAACATCCTCCTTTAAAATTTGTTATCCAAATACTTGTTACATTTTTTGTTTGTATACCCCTTAAAAAAAATGCCCCAATCGCTAATAGTTTGGGGCAGAAATGCCCCTATTGTTACTTAACGGATCAAAAATGGTCTTTTCCTAATAAATATATTATTTCTTTTTTTTAAACACATTATATTTCTAATAAAAATATTACTTCTAAAATACCCTACTCTTGTTTCTTTTCTTTTAATATCACTTTAACTAATAAATAAGTAGGAAATAATTTTTTCTTCTCCTTAATCTCATTTTATTAATTAAAATAGAACAACTCCATGTACCTTTTGAACTAATAATATAAGTCATATATATAAGATCATAGTAACCCCATCATTGATTTTCATTTAGATAACGATAAAAAAATTCCTGATAAAATACAAAATATTTTTATTTTCAATCTTTTCCGAATTGAAGTGATATAAGCATTTGCTAATAGAAAAAATTATTATTAGGAAAAGGAAGTGCTTAAAAAGAAAATAAAATAAATTATTCTTTTTTGATAACCGAGAAAATAAATAATATATTTATTTGGAAAAAGGGCAGTTTTGACCCATTAAGTAACAATAGGGGCATTTTTGGACCAAACTATTGACGGCGGAGGCATTATTAGACCATACTATTAACTGAGAGCATTTTGTTCAATTTCGCATAGTTTAAGGGAATTTTTGACCCTTTTTCGTTTTAATTATTTATTATGAGAGACTTTAATTAAGTTTTTGTTTTTATTTAATTAATAAAGAGAGAAATAACTCATATTTATAGTTGATGGACTATTCCAAAGAGGAAGAGGAGGAGAAGAGAGAAAAAAAAAAGAAGGAAAAGACATGGTAGAAACCCAAAAGGGAAAAAAAAAGAGAAGTGTTTGTATTTTTTAAAAGATATATGTATTAATTAATGAGGGATAGTTTGGTAAATACAAATTTATGAGAGGGCTACTTTTTTCCTTGAAAAACTTCCCCGGTGTGAGCTTGCTCATATTGTTGGTTCCAAGCCCGGATAAAGGACGAGGGTTGTGGTAGGTTGACAGCCAACCAATTCATGACGAATCCTCGTAATATAGAGCCTACCAAAGTGAAAGGTAAGTTCTATAGAATAGCTATAAGACCAGCAATGTTATATGGTAGTGAATGTTGGCTGCTAAAATCCAACATATCAACAAGATGAGTGTTGTAGAGATGCGGATGCTAAGATGGTAGTGCGGTCATGCCAAATTAGATAAGACTAGAAATGACCACATTTGCCAAAAGGTGCAAGTAGCATACATTGAGGATAAAATGCGAGAAGGCCACTTGAGATGTTTGGGTGTACTGCGTCGACCCACAGATGCACAAGTCAGAAGGTGTAAAACTATGGTAAGTGAAGGTGTCAAAAGGGAACGAGGTAGACCTAAAATTACATGCAAGAAAGTTGTCCCAAAAGACCTATAAATGCTTGGTATCAATGCCAACTTGGCTAAAGATAAGGCACAATGGAAGAAAAAGATCCATATAGATGATAGCTACTAGTTGAGGATAGGTATTAGATTTGTTAAAAACTTCTAATAATAATAATAACATCTATGTATATTTTAAACTTTTTTCACTTTTATTCTATTTAGTAAGATATGAGCTTAAAAGAAGATATGCAGATTCATCTAGCCAACCAACTTGTTTGGGACTGAGGCGTAGTAGTTGTATATTTTTGCCTTGAAATAATTAATTTTCTACTTCAATTTTTTGTTTTTTTCTTGTTTTTTTATAACCGTGGTGTCCGGGTCAACTTTCGTGCACCTCGACTAATTCCACGGGATACCTGACACCTCCCACCAGCAACAGGTACCAGGTAACTCTGTCCACCAAGGCAAGGACAGATGGGAAGAAATCACCAAGTAGTTTTGTTTCTGCTGGGATTTGAGCCTGAGACCTCATGGTTCTCAACCCACTTCATTGACCACTAGGCCACACCCTTGGGTGCTTTCTACTTTAGCTTCTCGAAAAAAGCAGAAATTTGTAGCTTCTTCCCAACAACAAACAAAACTGTCCCAACAGCAGAAAAGCTGGTTAAGTTGTTGCTCAAAAGAACTTTTTTTTAGTTGGCCAAGTAAAAGCACTTCTTTTTGTTGGCCAAGCACCTCAAATCTCAGAAGAAGTGTTCTTAGCCTCCAAGAAGCTTGGCCAAACAGGCTATTAATTTAGGAACACCTAACTGGCAACTAGTAGCCATTCATTTGAACATTCTTGGAAAAAGTAGTAAGCTATTCAAAATTTCCTTAAAATGTCAAAAATATTCAGCTTGATCACTGGTACTTGCCGCAATAACAGCAAGTAAACTCTACTTAATTCTGATATATCTTATTAATAAGACCTGCTCCAATGGAAGGAATGCTTCTGTTTCAGCTGATGGTCAATATATGTTCCATTCTCTCAGTTAAAAGAAGAACAAACACTAAAACAAATGCAGAGTAGGGAAATTTCAATCATTAAATACAAATTTACATACACCAGGCCCCAGAAATGATGCCTGTTGTGAGTCAGCACACTAGCACTATTCATAATGGTTAGATAAAGAAGATAAACTACTAATTAAATAAAGATAAGAGTTAAACCAGATAAAACCTGAGGGCCAAATTTGGCAAACTATAGTCTTCGCCAGCTTCAATACATGCAATTGGTAATGATAAAGGAGGCCCACTTTTTGAAGCTTCTTCAAAAATGATTGTTACGGCATCTATGTAGACAACAATATCAGGTGCATGTGCTGGACAGACATTCTGCAAAAGAATGCTGATTACATGTTAATCGTTTAGACATGCCCAAGCCATAAGGTACATTAAATTCCTAGCTACATACATGTATCCAATAACAGGTTTCAATACAATAAACTATGAAGGAGTTGATGAAGTTACTCAGGCTAATGAAAACAACCCACCTTGATCTGGACACAAAGGAGATCATCTGTATTGCAGTCAGCAGCAAAAGAAGTAATTTCTACTGGTTGAATTATTTCAATTTTCCTCCTCCATCTCCTTCCAGGAATGAAAATACCTTCTAGACCACAACGAACCGAAAATCTTTCTGGCTCAAGAGATACACCTCTAAAAGATAAAAGTCCTTCACTCCCGGTCTTTTCACTCTTCACTGACCTTTGAAATGAAAAGCGCTCCCAATCTTCTGGATTAAAACTTGGTCCAGTAGTGGAGGTTGTAACAGATGGAGGTGGTGCACTATTTGGTGGAAGTGAAGACATGGAGTAACTTCTGAAGTTACCGAAAGAAAAGAGCTGTGATCCAGAAGATCCAGATACGATGGGCTTTGTGGATGTACTACGAATGCTCGCACTGGAACTTAATTGAGGCGGGGATAAAGGTCGTGCTGAAGGGGGAATAGAATTGTCTATAGGAAGTAGCCATTTCAACAGTTCACCACAGGGATCCTGCTTTGCATAAGTCAAATTCTCCTCATTCAAAGACGACAAACTTCTCTCTTGATACTTCTCAAATTGAAGAATTTCAAGCACGGGATCTCTCACAAACTCAACACCGACATTTACTTGTAAAAGTACCTGCATCCTTCCGGACAAGAAAATTGTATCTACATCAGTTGTTCTCCAGGAAAAACTAAAAAGACATAACCAATAAGTAATACAATTAAAAGTCTATAAGCATCAGAAAGAGCAGGAAAAGAGGTACTACTTTTCATACTCTTGATTTAAATGTTCAACAACAACAACATACCGACTGTAGCCCCACAAGTGGGGTCTGGGGAAGGTAGTGCGTACGCAGCCTTACCCCTACTTTACTCTGACTTAAATGTTCGCACTTCGCACTACTAAAACAATACTTGTCTAAGATCCGTAGTAATGATTGTCTTCAGTGGAAGTTATAGAGATTGAATAAGGAGAAAATATAAAACGGGAAGAGATCTGTAGAATCCACTTATCACTCTGCACTACATTAAACAGTAAGACCATACTTCTAAAAATAACACTAAAGAACCATTATAGCCTGGAGAGAAACCCGAATTTTACTAGCCATATTATTCAGCACCACGACAACCTTCTCCTGGACCCTGATACAGCTCTCTCAAGAAAAACACTTTAAATCCAGTACTACTACTCCGAGAACCCCTTTCCAAACAACCTCCATCCCTGAGGAGAAGCTTATGTATGACATCTGACCACCATCTCAACATCTAAGCTATTGTTTTGACAGGACAACAACAAATTTTTGCCACATTTGAAAACTCAAGCTGAATATGTTTCTTTCAACCGCATCAATCCTCTGTCACAGTGGACATTTCACACAATCAAGAAACTATGTTTATTTTGGATCTGCTAACTATATGCTAAGTACTTGAAACAGGTTCATGCAGGCATAAGTTCAATATAAAAACAGAAACACAACGGCAGATACCAAAGTCAACACTATGAAACAAACAGAACGCCATTGTACAATTGAGTAAAAGGTGATGGCATGTACTTTGGTCTGTATACATTTCACTAGAGATTGGGTGTAACTGCCAACACTACAATTTTTGCGGAACATACCACTATATCTCCATTTGGAAGGGCACAACACTTGACAGCATTTCTTGCCACTCCACCAGAGGTTCTAGCATCAAAGTTTCCCTTATCAGTGGAAGCACTCAAAGATAGCTTCTTTTTAAGTGTCTTCACTGTTTCTGAGCCATCTGCTCCAATCATATCAGATACTTCCTCCATAGCTTTTCTTTTCGACCATAGAGGCTCATCTGACTCGGCAATTCGAGCGAAAAAGTGAGAACTGTTAAACCTTTGTACTAGTGATTCAGTTTGTCTTTTGTAATCTTCCAATCTCAACAGATTTTCACCAGCAGAAACCTCCTTTTCGGGATCAATATTTGCATTACCATTCTCATTCACATTACTATCATCCACTGCTCCTCCAGGGGAAACAGACCCGGAACTAATCCCTGTGTTACCATTTTGTTTCTGGTTGCTTTGTCCAATACCATTTTTATTCATGACGGCCGCAACTTTAAAAGGTGTAATAATTTCTGTATCCTGCTTACAGGCTGAGAGGCATGCAAGTATATGGACCTGTTCACCTATAATTGATGAAAAAATTAGAAAAAGATAAATGAGGAAACCTGAAAAGAGGTGGAAGATGATAGAAAAAGAGGGGGAGAGGAGGAGACAAGAAGAAAAAGAGATTAACAATAGTAGCTACCAGGTATAACAAAGAAGCGGTCCAGTGAGCATATGGAAGATATATCTGGTGCCTCGCTCCAGTTATCAGGAAGCTTATCTGGAAAGGCATGTCAAGCCTTGGTATTAGTTCATTGAGATATGAGTTTGGAATTACTGGACAAACATTTTGAACATCAAACACTTTTGAAGCAAAAAAGCAGCTGAGAGAGAAAAATCAAGCACACAACTTCGATTTCATCCAAGACTTAACAAAGTATTCCATAAATATATTAGCATTCAGAAGATGATAACGATATTATGTGAAAAAAGATATAGACGGATTCAGGACTCTTTGATTTCCTTCTGCACACCTCAGTTTGAAAAGTATCAGTGCTTACAGAAAAGTGGAGATGAAATAGAAGACAACAGAAGTACTCTTCATGATGCAATTTTTCAGCGTTGTTCCTGAATATTACAGATAAAAAATTTCAAATTTAAATCCTCGACCAATGGTTTAATCCACAGCTAAAACGTCATTGCCAAATGCAAAACACAGCTAGGAATAAATCGGACTTCTCTATTATAAAAAGTTCGATCCATACAAAAATTCCAGAATACTTACAGCAGAGTATGATCCAAAACTATAAAATATGATATTGTTGGGACTTAGATTAAAAGAAGGTACCCTACCCTGCATTCCTATCAGAACTAAAGCGGTGATCCAAAAAAAAGCTATAAATGATAGTCATCAATTTAGACAAGGAGAGCGAAAGATGCTAACATTTCCAAGCACTAGATTCAGACTTCCACGAGTAACTCACTAAATGGAACCAATAGCAAATAGCCCAAAGGCAGGCCATCATCGGGTATAAATGATGACCATCTGCCTCCCTCTTAGAAAAGTTCCCAATCTTTCGTGAAGATAAGAGTTGTATTAACCAATTTCCACCGAGGCGAGAATATCTTTACAAGTTTCCTTTTTTCTCCTATATTGGCCAAGACATGTGATGCAGCACATCTTATCGGTAATGAGCATACAGTACATATACCAAACATCACGAACAAGGCAGAAAATAAAAATGGAAAAAATACACTTTCAGAGCAAAGGAGAAAAGAAAAGGAAAATGTTACCCTTTGGAATAGTAATCCATCCTTCGTCCTCTTTAACATCAATGTGGTTGGCAACAAATTGAGAGTTGGTTTTCTCATTTGTGTCCGCAAGATCTTCATCCTCATTCCCAAATTCATCGAACTCACCGTCACGTTTCTCACTTTCTGCAAAAGGTTCTTCAGCAATAAGGCCCTCTAAAGTAGTATTTGGTTTGGGAGCACGATTTGGCACCGATTGAACTTCACGAGCAGGTGAGTGCTCGGAAGCTGCAGTCTGATTAGACCTCAGCATCAGGAAGTTCATGATTTCCCCTGTAACTCCCTACAAAGATAAAAATCTTACCTTTCACTATCCAAACTTAATCCTCGAAACCGAACACAAAAACCAAGGTTGAAATGGAACAAGTCCGAAATTTACATGTGTGTGTTAATTTTCTATGCACAAAATAGAGTTCCAGTTCCCTGTTTATACCAGTAGCAGTAGCATTTACTCGTAGTTGCCTATCTTACAACTTTTGTTACTCCTCGTTATTTACAGTGCTGCAGTTATCACAGTAGTTGGTTATTGTTATTGCTCCTCTTTTGAACGCTATGTTATGTTTTCCCTATTATTTTCTATGTTCTCTTTACTTCTATATTTTTCTTTAAACTACTCTAACATTCGTTACTCAAGCCAAGGGTCTTACGGAAACAGCCTCTATATCTCCTCGAGGTAAAATAAGGTCTACGTACACTCTATCGTCCCCAGACCCCGCTTATTGGACTACACTGGGTTTGTTGTTGCTGTTGTTAAAATAGAGTTCCAGTTGAATGTTGGATCAACCTCTGCTCAAAGCATTGCATTTTCTACTCAATTATGACTATATGCTTGTAAACCAACTCATTAAATTGTAATAATTCGAAAAATAAATAAATAACCGTAGTATTTTGTGCTTTGAAGAAACAACTTCATTCAACTACTAATAAACATGAAAATCATTAGTTACAGATAAATTATTTTTTGTTGTCGTTAAAATAGAGTTCCAGTAGAATGCCGGATCCACCTATTGCTCAAAGAATTGCATTTTCTACTCAATTATGACTATATGCTTGTAACCAACTCAATAAATTGTAATAATTTGAAAATAAATAAATAAATAAATAACCATAGTATTTTGTGCTTGTGCTTCGAAGAAACAACTACATTCAACTACTAATAAACACGAAAATCATTAATTACAGATAAAAAAAAATTGTTGTCGTTAAAATAGAGTTCCAGTTGAATGCTGGATCTACCTCTGCTCAAAGCATTGCATTTTCTACTCAATTATGACTATATGCTTGTAAATAACTCATTAAATAGTAATTATTCGGGGGGGGGGGGGAAACCGTAGTATTTCGTGTTTGTGCTTCGAAGAAACAACTACATTCAACTACTATTAAACACGGAAATCATTAGTTACAGATAATTTTCTTCTTGTTGTCGTTAAAATAGAGTTCCAGTTCTGCTCAAACCATTGCATTTTCTACTCAATTATGAATCTATGCTTGTAACCAACTCAATAAATTGTAATAATTCGGAAAAAAAAACGTAGTATTTCGTGTTTGTGCTTCGAAGAAAACAACTACATTTCAACTAATAAACACGAAAAATCATTAGTAAATAATACAGATAAATTCGAAGAAAGTAATAACTATAGAATGAGAAAATAAGAAAATTGTGAAGCGATAGGGATCCATCAGATGTAGAATAGGGCTTTGTGAGGTAGTGGATCACTATGAAATCGGGAAAAAATACCTGATCGGAGAAGTCGCCGGAGAAGAGAGTTCGAGAGGTCGGCGATCGGGAATACGGCGGTGGACCGGTGGTGAGTCGGACCGGGATAAATCGGTGCTTTGGATCTGTGTCAGAGCTTCGATTTCTCCACTTCGTTCAGTTTTGAGTTCAATTTTATTAAAATGTTAAAGTGAACTATTGCGGTTTTAGCACAAATTTCACTTTGGTTTAACATTTTTGTCTAATAGTATCTTTCACTAGCGGTGCGCATTGGTCCGTTCGATTCAATTTTGTATATTATCAGTTTGATTTATCGATTTTTAATTTATCAACATGCAAAATCGATAATCAAATCAATAAAATATTTGTTATCGATTTTCGATTAATCGGTTTTGGTTCTTAACGGTTCGATTTTCGATTTAATCGATAAGAAAATACTTCTATAATTTTTTTTGCTTTCTCGTATTTTCATCTACATATACACACTACCTTCATGCATAAAAGTCTACACAAATTACAAGCATAAGCAAATTCAAATATGTTATTACTAAAATAAACTTATTTTCTTTCTTGTTAACTAGCAAACTTGAATGCAGTAGCAACGCTAGCAATCTCTCAAAAAAAAAAACAATACTTATAGGTAGAACCTCACCAAACCAACATTTTTAGAAAAAATAACAACACTAAGAAAACAACTATAAAATACAAGAAAATAATAGGGTATATATTTAAAATCTAAAGCCACAATTATAATTATGGATAAAAATATAATTTTAATATAATTTTATTGGGTTATCGATTTACCCATAACAAAAATCTTAAAATCGAAATCGAACCGATAGCCCAATAAAAGAATTTACAAACCGTTAAAAAATCGTTAACCCAATAACTCGATACTGATAAACCAATAACATTTTTATCGGTTCGGTTTATTGGTTAAATCAGTTTTTGCACACCCCTATCTTTCACCAAGTTTCAAAAAAGTGATTAATTTTTCAAATATTTTTTTCACTCTATTTGTAATTTTTGAAGTTGAAATTGTGTTTTATTATAACTTTTGCTAATAATATTTGGTAAAATAAAAAATAGGATTATTTTTATAAAAATAAAAAAATTAGAGTAAAATTTGACAAAGAAAAATATAATTAAAGTTAAAATAGAATTTTAGGTGTTTTTCAAATGTAATTTTAAGTTGTATTTAGAACTTTTATGATCAAATGTTGATTTTCAAATAAAGTAAAAAAGAAATCAAAAAAAATAAATAATTCTCATGGTCAAATGGGTCCTTGATTTGTTACAGTCATATTTTACTATACAATTTATGGTTCTATGGTCTTTTGCATTGCATTACCGCAGCATTTTCATTCTACTTGAAATTTATATGAGCTGTCTATCTTGGTGATACCTGTCTACTGTATTTTTTTTTGTCATTTTACTTAAATTATTTTTTGTCACGATCCAAAATTGAAAAAGTAATGACACATATTTCTACTCCACTATTAGGTAAGCCAACCCAAAAATAATAAGAAACATTTACGAGAAACGAATATGCGAAAATAACAGTTTAAAATAATATAAGTTATAGTCAAACTTTTTCATAAATATTTCAAGGATAAAGCGGAAAGACTCGTACAACTCATCCCAAAATCTGGATTAACTAATACATGCCTCTAAGGTAAGTATACACCGCTAAAACACAACATTCGAAAGGTGTAAAAATGACATAAATGAAAAGATAGAGGAGATCCACGAAGGCTGCGAATCAACCAAGTAGCTACCTGAGAATCGCGAGAGAATGCCCAAACAACTATCGATCACTGACCTGAAAAACTAAGTTTTTAACTTGCACAACAAGGTGCAGAAATAAACAAGCATGAGCACGAATTCACGTGTACTCAATAGCATCGTTGTTTGATCCAAATTTAAAGCGATGGCGAGAATCGACCCTAAACTTTCCTATTTCGGTACTCATAACAAATAAGTATATAGCTTTATCAGCAATGTGCTATAAAAGTCTTATCAACAATGTAGTTTTAATTTCTAGAAGTTAAAAAGAAAAACAAATGGTGAAATCAATTGAAATGAGTGTTAGTGTTATGAAAAAATGGTGAGATCAATTAAGACATGTGTATTCACATGACTTACATTCAAATAAAAAAATTGGCCAAACCATCATTTGACATCAGCCATCAAGATAATATTTGTCACTCGAAGGCAAGAAAATTATCCGTTTTAGTCTTTCTCAAAAAGGAGTATTCATTTTGTTATTTCTAAAGATTTATCCAAAGTTTGGACTGTCAAGATAAACTTCAGATAAAATATTTGAAGTATTGAAATTGCCAAGCCAAATTTCATACAAAAATATCTAAAATTTATTTGTTTTCCAATTATGTAAAGTTAGATTTTGACTAGCGAAACTTCAAATACGTACGTCTGAAGTTCGTTTGTACAAGCCAATATGCAAAATAGTTGTCACATTTCGCTTCTCGAGAGTCAATTGGACTAATTCTTAAAGTAAAATTAGATTAGATTAATTCGATATTTTAAAATTAAAAAATTAGATATTTAAAAACCATACTGAAAGTACTACAAATTGTAATTTTTCACATATCAATATGATGAAAAAATACAATTTTAAAATATTGATCAAAGTTCATATCATTTGACTCTCAAAAATAAAACTATGACAAATATTTTTGAATGGAGGGAGTATAATATTGGGCCAGATTGTAGATAACAAACTAAAAGATGGGCTCTATCATAGCTCAGGCCCAAGTCTAATATGTGCGTAGTTACAAATTTTATCCTACATTTATTATTGGTAACTTACATTAAACCCACATCTTTAGAACTTCATTATTTTTTAAGACACTAGTTTACCTAATTATATTTTTTACTAATTTTTATGCTTCGGATACATGCATATTTCAAGCTAATTGTATGTATCTCAGATACATGGACAACTAATTATGAAAATTTTAATTAATCAAATCCCTTAATATAAGGCGGAAATCAAGGCATGTATATATGTTCAATTAATTTTATTTTTTTACTTTTTAAAAATAATAAATTCATTAATTTTATTAATATAAGACGGAAACATGTATATCTTGATTATGTAATTTGATGACTTTTCATCTAACTTATCATTTTATATGTATCTAGTATTAATTTCATGTATATTTTAATATGTATCAATTATTAATTTCATGTATATGTTTATATATATCTAGTATAAATTTCATGTATTTATTTGTATGTATCTAATATTAATTGTATATATATGTTTATATGTATCTAGTATTAATTTAATGTATTCAATATCAATTTCATACATTATATCCAAAATACAGTAAATTCGGTATTAATTTGATGTATCCAGTATAATAATGAATTGATGTATCCAGTACCTATTTCATATATTATATTCAAAAATACATGTATTCATAATCAACTTAATCTAGTGTATCCAGTATTAATTTGATGTATCCAATATAAATATCTAAAATACATGTATCTAGTATCAAGTTGCCCCAATAGAACTTTTGATACATGTATATGTGCCTAGATACATGCTTAAAAGAAGAAGAAGAAACACAGATTTGATAGAGATACATTCGTATGTACATGAACACACACTAAGTTTCATATTCAATATGAATTAGTTTACTATGATACATGTATACACAGGTACATTCACTCTCCTCCTTGCCACTTTACGACACCCGCAACCGCAAAATTAAAGTGTCCACGCCAAACAACATGGTTGTTCTTGCTTCTTCTTTTCCACCTTCATCTTCCACATTTGCCACCACCATCCTTCCTAGTATGAGCCCAAAAGATCGCATTGATATTTTTATTTTTGTCTTATTCAACGAAAATAAGAAACAAGGAGGAACTAATGAGAGGAATTTTGGGATTTTCAATGGGACTGTGATGGTGGAGGCGGGGTGATTTTATTTTTAGTAGAGGAAGAAGAGAAGAAAAGGAAGAGGGGGAGATAGATTAACCGTGATTTGGGTGATTTGAATTTGGAAGGAGCGTAATTTACTTCATTAAATAAGGAAATTTACTCCATTAAATAAGGATCTGCTTTGGTGATGTATCTGATATAAAGAAGGAATTTTTAATAAAATGTGGTATATTGAGTAATTAAAATAAATTGATGGGAGAAATAGTAGATATGATAGGGGTGTTTAGTTCTTTAGGTAACTTATCCTTTATTATTTGTGTACACAATACTATATTCATCCCGAATTAATTGTCATGTCTTTCTTTTTAAGAGTCAAATTATATTAACTTTGATCAATATTTTAAAATATATTATTTTATTAAATTGACATGAGAAAAATTGCATGCAACTTGTAGTACTTTTCGTATAGTTTTTAAAAATTATAAAATATTTAGTTGATCTAATTAATTTAACTTCAAAGATCAACCAAATTGACTTTTGAGAAACAAAATATGATAATTAATTTGGGGCGGAGGGAGTACATTAACTTCAATTTTTACATGTGAAATGAGATCCCATCTTAATAGTGTTAGGGGAAAGCTTAGTAGCTCAACTGGTCAGTTACCAAAAATTTCACCTTATTGGTGAAGGTTCAATTTTCACTTTGTAATCCTTTCTTATATTTTCCTTACCCCTAATTTTTATTTTTATTTTTTAAAAAATATTAACAGTATTAGTATTTCAATGCAATTCAAAGTTCATTTTCGCTTATTTATTTCTTTTATGTGGATAAATCGTGTGCTTTTCGAGGCTTCACTCTCCCTCCGAATAAGTAAGGCCCCGTAAAATTTGGGCCAAACTAGGGATAAAGAGTTTTTAACGTTTAACATTCAATATGTATACAAATCCTTTTAATTACATTAATTCTTGTTATTACTACTATATATAAGTGTGAAAAAGTAGGCACGTCTTCGTCGACATGCCTGCTTCTAGCCAGGGGTATTTTGGATATTCCATATTTTTCATGTTACAGACATATTGTACCTTGCTGCTTAATACATGTATTTTTTAATTGTTGGACTAAAAGGTCATGCTTTGCCCTCTTTCTCAGCCGATATATTTGACTTTTTCTTTACACGTGGGTCATTCTATTTTCTTTCTTATTTCATCCCTTTACGGCTTGGAGATTGCTATTGAATTTTCTTTACCATTTGTGATGGGCTCCACCCATGCCAATTTCATTTTTATTTTCATGTTGGCAGATCATTATTAAGTATTTAAAAGATATATTACATAAAAAAAATGTTATAGATTATAACGGTTAACAATTTAAAATAATTAAGGATATATAAAAAAATTGATTGACTCTCCAAATTTTGTTAGTGTCACATAAATTGGGACAGAGAAAGTGATATATATCATTTGAAAATAACATAAAAAGTACTATAAATCGCACAAATTAACAACTTAAAATATTTAAAGACATAAAAAATGTGGTTAACTCTTCAAATTCTATCAGTCCCGCATAAATTGGAACAACAAGAGTAACATATATATTATTTGAAAATTATGTAAAAAGTACTATAAATCACAAAAATTAACAACTTAAAATATCTAAAATCTATATAAAAAATTTGATTGACTCTCCAAATTTCATCAGTATCGCGTAAATTGGGACAGAAAGTGTAACATATATTATATGAAAATTACATAAAAAATAATATAAATCACAATAATTAACAACTAATTTTTTTTTAAAATCATACAAAAATTTTAGTTGACTCTCAAAATTTCATATGTGTTATATAAATTGAGACAAAAAAGTAATATTTATTGGGCCCGTGCCAGCACGGAGCCCTATATCGGTAATAATTATACATAATTTTATTTGATGATATTGATTGTAATTTTTAATAAATGATAAGTAGTATATTAAAATAAGTTAAATTATATTAATAATATTAAAATTGTTACACTAACAATCATATAACGTAAATTATTATTACTACTATATAGAAGAGCGAAGAAGCAGGCAGATGTCTGTCGACGTATGTGTTTCCCGTCATTCTTCTATATAGTAAGGGCAATTTTGTTATTCTTGCATATTTTCTCCATTTTAATTAGTTTAATTTATTTTTTCTTTTTAATCGGTTATATATTTAAAAATTACGTAAAAAAATACTATAAATTACAATAATTAAGAGCTTAAAATATTTAGAAGACATTAAAAATTTGAGTAACGCTTAAAATTCTATCAGTGTCACATAAATTGGGACAGATGAAATAAAATATATTATTTAAAAATAACGTAAAAAGTATTATAAATCATAATAATTAACAACTTAAAATATTTTCAAGACATAAAAAATTTGGTTGACTCTTCGATGCCACATAAATTAGAGCAGAGGGAGTAACATATATTACTTGAAAAGTATGTAGAAAGTAATATAAATCACAATAATTAACAATTTAAAATATATAAAAGTTACATATCAAAAATTTGGTTGCATCTCCAAATTCTATCAGTATAACATAAATTGGGACAAAGCAAGTAACATATATTATTTAAAAATTATGTAAAAAGTAGTATAAATCACAATAATTAACAACTTAAATCATTTAAAAATTATATAAAAAAATTGATTGACTCTCTAAATTCAATCTGTATCACATAAATTGAGACAAAAAGAATAGCATATATTGGGCCCGTGCTGACATGAGTATTTGTATCTAGTTTTAACAATATTTACCATAAGACCTATTTTTGTGCCTTTTTAAAAGAGTTCACAAAGTTCAAACTAAGGACATACATACTGTCACGACCCAACCCGTCGTGAGTGGCATCCACCCAACCTCCAAATGAGCGAACCAATAGAGTTCAACCCTTTGCCTAGACTAACAGCCTAAAATCAGCAACAGAAAGTAAACTAGCAATCAAAATAAGCAAAAACTATAGCATAATCATTAACCTGTGGAACATCCCACCTAGGAACTGAAAGTCGTTGTACCAAACATCAATACCAATATCTAGAATATGGGGATGCAACCCCAAAAGAAAATTCGAAGTAGTTTTAAGTCCGAAACAAGTGGACTGAAACTCTAAAGATAACCCAAGGTAGCTCGAATCAAGCAGCTCACCCTTGAAAGTCAGAAATCATCGGCGCTAAAGGTGAGGTCGCGTCTCAGCCGCTGGAAGATTTCTTGTACTCACAAAAAGACAAGCAAGTGCAATATCAGTACACCACCATTGTGTACTGGTAGAATCATCAGCCAATTTTTAAATAAACAGTGTATAACAAGTACAACAATATCAAGTATAAGGTATGGAAAACATGCACAAATAACCACAGACACACTTAGACTACCAGTCTCTACTTAGCCTGTTCCCGCATGAATCCACCACCTAACTCTAAGCCACAACCATATACCATTAACTATACCTTTCCGTCTAGCCCGAACCCACCCTGAGATACCCCTCTAAACTACACACATGTACCTTGAATCAACCCGGCCTAAATCAAGACCAACACAAATGTCAATGAACAACCCGGCCTAAACCAAGACCAACACAACAGTTAACCAGAATTTCCCTGGCCTCTCAAGGACCACCAAACCAATAACACATTTCAATAAGCAGCTCAGTCCACTTACAAAATCAATATCAATCAATGCAACACAATAATAACAATGCAATGATGCAACAAAAGTAATCCCGTACCAGGCGTGGTACCCGTGCCAACCAATTGTTATACCCGTACCAGGCGTGGTACCCGTGCCAATCATTTGTTATACCCGCACCAGGCGTGGTACCCGAGCCAACCGAATGTCAATAATCCACAGTCAAATGCATGAACACACAACTTGTAAACCAACAAGCAAATACTGTCCAAATCACAGACTGTAAAGCAGGAACCTTAGACATTCTACACAACTTCCCTAAGCAATGTATTTCATACAATCACTTAGATATGAGTACAAGAATATACAACATTCACATAAATCGTAAGCCATCACCTACCTCGAAATGATCCAAGCTCTATTCGACCCGAGCTTTCCCGTGTTTCGGATTTCTCTCTCGTTCTTGGTCTAAAAATAACACACAGTACATACAATTAACACACAAGGCCTGCACATTATCCAGATTATGCCAAATCTCCATACTCCAGGCCACCCATGATCATCCCACCCTTTTTCTGGACTTTTCCATCGTTAATTCTCCTAGTTCTATCATTTTTACGGATAAAAACAGAGAATTTAACAACCTATGATCATTTTAACTTACTTTTATCAACACCCAAGAACGTACATGCTTGGAATCCCCTTTCTTCCTCAAATTCTACCATTCCTAGGTTATTCCAACCTTTCCCAAGTTCTCTCCTAGCAATTCTACCGTATAGGAAACTTATTACAAAGATTGAGGAACAAGAACCTTACCTTAAGGAAGAATTTTGACGGAGAAAGGAAGAAAAAAGCTTGGAATCGCCTAGCCCTTCTCCCAAAATGAATTATAGAAAACTGAACTGTTTTGGGGAAGTTTCTGCATTAAAAACTCGTCGGCCCGCTATAGCGGTCTTAAGTGGGTGTTGGCCGCCTTGACCACCGCTATAGCGGTATTTTCCACCGCTATAGCGGAGGTCGCTATGGCGGACCATTGCGCTCGTCACGGACAAAATATCCGGAAATCTCCCAGTTTTGGTCATTTTACAACACACTTGCTTTCCCCGATGACTCAAAATAACCCCTTCACGTCAAACGCGATTCCGGAAGTTCTACTTACCCAAACTCGATTCCGAAAAATCCTCCGGACTCCTTTATGTCTTGGCTACGTGGAAAACTAGCTCAAAGCAAGACACAAAGACCAATCCTTACACGAATTTCCCTAGACTCTACCTCGCTCCAAAATCGGCCGAGGCTAACCTAGCCCATAATTTCAAACTCCCAAACCCGGAGTTTTCTAACTCTAAAACTTGGCACGATTGGACTACCCATAACGACGGACCCGATCGTTACACATATTCATCATAACACACAATTCGACATAATCTTTGCGAGCTTTCCTTATATATACTAGAATTTAAGGTACATTGTCAGTGTAAATAATATTTTACATAATCAAGTTAATTTAATCGATTATAATAGTTTTTTTTCTAATTTTTCAGATTATCATATCAATCTTTCAATAAATATTCACCTATTATTACTAGTAAAGTTATCTCCACGATGTAAAAAATTGTACACTGATAATATAATGTACAAAATTTAGACTCATTAGGCGTTAGTTTTTTTTTTATTTCAAAAATAGAAACTATTTTGGGTATATATGAAGCAATTTATACCGTATCAAACAGGACTCGGGTATATTAAGAGCTTGTTTGGTTAGAGAATAAGTTATTCCGAGATTAATTATCTCGTGAATAGTTATTTCAGGATTATTATATCATCCTCGAAGGCTCAATTGATTGGAGAATAAGTTATTTCGAGATTAATTATGCCAAATATTATTCCACCCTCAGTGTGGGATAAAAATAACACCCGTAATTTTTACCTAATTAAATATGGAATAAATTTACTTTAAAATTAATCACGAAATTAATTATTTTTTGTCCCTGAATGAGCCCTAAATTAATTAGCAAGTACAACTTCTTTTTCAGTTATTCATATTCCTGCAGTTGGATTCACTTGGCAATAATATTATTTTCGTCATGAGATATTTTGGTTCACCTCAATATAAAGATGGAGCTAGAATTTTTTTTAATCTTGAATCACGATTCTTTATGTTTATTCGATTCGAAATAGAATACATTCACATATTAAATAAATTTGTAAACACAATATAAAGTTTGGACTAAAAATATTAGTAGTTTTGTGAGTTTTGTCGTATCCGTAACTACTATACTGTCTGTCCCTTAATTTAATTCAATTCTAGTCAAGTATGATTAATGAAAATATCTAAAAGGTACTATGTTCTATTTGTCAAAGTAGTAGTGATCCTTAATTCAAAATTACAAATAAATCATTGTCACAAAAGGCATGGTTATTTGGTATAAGGGATAATGGATAACAAATTTCAAAATTTATTTTAGAATAAGTTTATTTCATGTTTGATTGAGATAAAATCGTGAGATAACTTATTTTGAAATTAATTATCTCATGATTATAATATTATTTTTATTCATATTAAGAGTGAGATAACAACCCTAAAATAATTAATCTCGAGAAAATTTATTCTCCGATCAAATAAATTCTTTAGAGGGAGGAATTCCAACTATTTCGCCCACATATTGATAAAACAAGTTGTATATGCTTTGTCCTAGTTATACTTTCCCCTAGATACAACTAACTTCTAATACCAACAAATTAAGCCAGAAAATTATATTATTCTATTTTGGTTGCTGTCCAGCTTATACTATTTCCTTGCTAACATTCTTATCCAACTAAATATGTCACATCCAACACAGTCATCACCATGTCACACAACTTAGTTCTCTTTTGTAATTAATTTTTCTTTAAAAAAATTATACTTTTTTTAATAATCTTAATGTTTAGTATAGGTGCCAAGTAAATCTATTTACCAAAATTTGAACAAGATGATTTTTAATCCATTTTATTGATCATTAAATCTCACCCTCATCTAATTAAATCACTATTAAAATAAAAAAAATTCTACCGTTAGGTTACTACGGTTCATGGTCACTGTTCTCGCTGTCCCATCACTATATAGTGTGGTTGGCGGCTTTGAAGGCTTATCCGTTATGAAGCACCTCATCACGAATTAATAAGAAATTTATGCTATGAAACATGATTTTCTCACTCATTTTCAATGAACCAGCTCATCGAAAAAATGCATGGGAAAAAAATATATTTTCACTGAAATAGTGGAAAACTTTCTATTTTTTCGTATGAAAACATTATTATTATTCTTTTTCTCACTGATTCAATCAAAATATCAGAAGGAATGGTCACTGAATATTTCTCAGTGGAAAAATAGTGGTGAATTCTATACACTACTCTATTAAAAGAATATTTAAACAATTAAATTACTTTATAGGTAATTGCATGTAATTCTATATAATAATCATGCATGCCTTCATAACATAAATGATAAATAACCTCTAAACTACCTTGATAGTGTACATAATAAATGATTAATAACCTCTAAGCTATATTGATATTGTGAAGATTCTTTACATAATTAGCTCATTTAATTTGAATCTTTTATTAAGATTATAAGTTAGTCATTTTTGGTGTGGCAATAAAACAAAGATATTAAAGCAACATGGATTCCCCACATAATTATGTCCTCATAATAAATTAATATTATTATGAAATACTCTGGGAGATAAAATCTTTTTTAATAATTATAATATACGACTATGTTTTGTATTTATAATTCTTTATTACTCTTTGAAATACAATATCTCTCTGATAATGGAAAACGACCCTTTGAAAGGTTTGAATAAGTCTAAATTCGAATATAAATTTGATTGGGTGGAAATAGGGCTGCAAAATAATTTAAAATAATAAGCAACTATCCAATTTACCTAAGACATGATTTGAATAATTAATTTTTTTTATAAATATAATTATTATATAATCACTAAATTAATAGTTTTTATCTGCGATTTGTCACTCTCGAGTGAAACATATTTTTTTAAAATATAATTTATAATACGTCTTTTCCCTTAAATGAAAAGGCGGATTACGTTGGATGAAAGCCTTCTACTTTCTTTTGGTTAATATTTAATTTAATTATCATGGGAATTTTGTTAAAACAATGATTAAGCTTTAACTTGTAGCCTAGATTCCACATCTGAATCTTGTTGTAGCAAATATAAGATGAATGATTCATATTAATCTATATTTATATTTAGGGAGTATATATTATTTGGTATGTTGGGGGATATATTATTTTTGGTATATTGCATTCGTAGGTAAAAAAATAATTGAACAAACATTGAATAAAATATGAATGATGCCGTGGATGAATTGAAAAAGAATTCTTTATGGTTCTATACCTCCTATTTTTAATACAGAAAATAAATCTTTTTCTCGAAGGATCAGAAAAAAAATGGGTCCGGATGAGGTCTTACCATCTAACCGTTGATATTCTATATCTCCACATAGAATTTAATTTCACCGGGCCCATGTCAGAGACAGCGGGACAGTTCTTACACCATTTGTGCAGATCGCTGCTTATGCGATAAGAAATTTCGCTACTTTAGGACAGTTAGAGTTGACCCCCTCTAATTTTCTTGTTTCTTTACATTTTTCATTTTTCTTCAGTATTTGAGTTGATGAATTAAACCAAATAGTTATATGAGTAAAAGAAAATAATTTTTAAATTTGTAGTAAAAAAATAAATAGATCTATCATTTCTTGAAATCTTTCTTGTGATTCAAAATCATAATATATTAAATGTAATATTTGTTTTTCAAATTAAAAAAAGAACTTGTTAGAAAGAAAAATTATGTGTAACTTATAAAGCACATGTAAAACACAGTCGAATTGCTCAACGCGATAACTTCAATAATCTAATTATTGAATCAATTGGGAGTCACAAAAATAGAGAATGATATAAACACAACAACAAAAAATGAATATTCATTAGGCTAATTGGACCACCCCTTGTTGTGGTAAACAAAACAAAAAAGAGGAAGAGAATATTCTATAAATAGATATACGTGTAAATGCGGCTATTAGCCATCGTTCATTTTGCATATTCTCAAAAAATAATTAAAATAAATTTATTCAGAAGGGTCACTTACCCCAAGATGACTTTTCCTTATTTTTCTTTATATTTAATTTCTTTGATCTTTCATAATTTATTAATGTATGCTTCATTTCAATTATAAATTATAAAATTCTGTATTTTTGTGTAATACTTCCTTTATCAAACTCATAAGTAAATGTTGTTATCATCAATAAAAAAAAAATTATGTCTATTCAAGATAACATGATTTATTTTCTCTCATGCTTTGCACTACTTTTTTTGTTAGTTGTTATATTTTTGCACCTTTTCTTTATATTTAGATTTACTGCACTTGAGCGAGTTGAGGGTCTTTCTAAAACAACCTATCTACCTCTACGAGATAGTGATAAAATCTGCGTACACTTTACCCTCTTCAAATTCTACTTATAAAATTTCACTAAATATATTATAATTGTATTTTCTTCCATGCTTAACATGTTTTTTAATTCACTACTCCAAACTTATTGATAGCGACTTCGAATTTTCTTGTTAAAAGAAATGAAGAAACAAAAGAAGAGGTGAGGGTGGGGTGGGGTGAGGTGGAGGGTATCAATCACATGGGTGGTAGGTCTATTCTTACCACAACTAGACAAGTTTGGACTGTTGTATTGGCTCAAGACTTAATGCCACTTTTTATTTTATTTTATTTTATTTATTTATTTATTTATTTATTTATTATTGTTGAATTTGTGGCTTATATTAAAAAATTATATTATATAATACTTGTGTTCATCACACTCCAAGTCCTCTATGCATACATCTGTCTTGTAATAATTCAGCATCATTCTTCTCAAAGACCAACAAGAAAAATAGAAGAAAAAAAAGAGTATAATGTATATGAAATTCCATCTAGGAATTAATTATTTTTTGGTATAAAGGGAATAATTCATTTAAATATTCATAAGTTTTAACTTAATTAGCCGTAAATCTTCAAAATATTTTCAAGTTTTCAAAAACTGGAAAAACTTTCGTTCCACTTATAAAACTTTAAATTTTTTCTAAATAAAATGCATGATCTAAACACAATTTAAAGTTTCAAAAATCACAACTTTGAAAATTCAAAATTTCAAATTTTAAACTTCAACTTTAAAATTTATGACTAATCAAAAGCAAAGTTAAAAATAATCATATAATATATATATATTATATATATATATATATATATATATATATATAATAATGTATAATGAATATACTATAATTTTTATATATATCGACTAAGAAAAGAAACAGTAAATCTGACCGATTATTTGATGGACATGTCAAAAGATAAGTCTTTCACATTTCTAAACCACAATTGAAAATACACCAAATAGTAACCATATACTTCTAATAAAAAATCTGCTACATGAATGACTATTTGAAGACTTTGTTTCCTCTTCTCTCTTTCCAATCACATTCAATTCCTTCATACTATAACAATTCATGATTGATGGGCATACCCCAATTCTTCTTGTTCATTCAATACCTTTAGATATTTTCTTGATTTGCCTCCATGTAAGTTCTTCTTTCTCATGACACTAAAAATATTCTTTTTTTGGCGTAACTGATAAAGTTGTTGTCACACGTGACCTCATGGGGTAGAGCAGTGAAAAGAGTCTATTGTAGTAGAAATGCAGGCGTAACTGATAAAGTTGTTGTCTTTTATTTTTTATGTGTGGTTTATTAAATTCTATGTGCTATTTTTATGGTCTTATTATTGTTTATTGATGATTTCTTTGTTCTTGTTTTGTCCTATGGGTTGAAGCTGAAGTTGCCGATCTTTGCTGAAAGTTGACACATGGGATTGGGGTTAATCTTTGCTGATAAAGTTACAGTCTTTGAGCCAAAACAAGTAGAATCAGTATGGAATCACAACTGGGTTTAATTGAAAAATCATTTAATGTTAAATACTCAGATGGGGTTAGAGAAGCTCTTGATGAATTGCCTGATAGTTTTACAATTACTGATCCCTCTATATCTGGTCACCCTATTGTTTATGCCTCAAGGGGTTTCTTGAAAGTTTTTGGTTATTCCAAGAATGAGGTTATTGGGAGGAATGGAAGGGTGTTTCAGGGTCCTAAGACTAATAGAAGATCAGTTATGGCGATTCGCGAGGCGATTCGAGAGGAGAGGGCTATACAAATCAGTTTGTTGAATTATAGGAAGGATGGGACACCCTTTTGGATGTTGTTTCATATGTGTCCTGTTTATAGTGAAAAGGATGGGAGGGTGGTTCATTTTTTGGGAGTTCAAGTGCCTATTTTGAGGAGGAGAAAGTCATTAGGTGGTGGAATTGGGAAAAATGGAGGAGTGTGTCATGATGGAGGTAATTGCAGGGAGTCTGTTTTTAGGTGTTGTAGGAGGGAGGTTTGCTCGAATTCGTTTATGGAAGTGGATAGAACATTATCAGTTGATTCAGTTTCAGGCTTGGACCATACAGGTATATGTATGTTCATTATGCTTCTTGAAAGTTCTCAACTTTTTGTTGTTTATTGTAGTGGACTTATTGTTTGGTTTTCATAGTAAATATGCAGATTAAGATGTTTGGGATTTCGTCTCTGTCACAGTTGCTACATTATTTTGAAAGTTGTTGCACTAATCTCCAATCATTTGAGTATTGCAGTCTTTAGCTTATGGTCCTAATTTCTTCTATTTGGTTGCCTTCGCTCCTTGGAGCTACGGTAAAAGTTGTTTCCGTGTGACCTATAGGTCACGGGTTCGAGCCGTGGAAGCAGCCACTAATGCTTGAATTAGGTTAGGGTGTCTACACTCTACATCACACCTCTTGGGGTGTGATCCTTCCCCGGACCCTGCTAATGCGGGATGCTTTGTGCACCGGGCTGCCCTTTTTTTCTGTTAAGCTAAATTCATGTTTTGAGTCAATTTCTTTAGTTGCTTGAGTTAGGACTTGGTTATGCTTTGGGGTGCATACACCTTTCCCATTACTTTGTGCTGGAGTTTCAACCTGCAAATTAGCAGTCCTAGTCAGTATGTAGAACGCAAAAATTGGTCCAGCTACCTTGTACTGCACAAGGGACTTTGTTTCCCATTTTTGTGCACTTGGATTATCTCTGTTTCATTTTCATTCTTAAATCGTAGTGTAGAGTTTCCTAGTCTAGTTGCCTGAGGTTCATTTCATAGGATTCCTTTTCATAAGGCTTATTTATCACAGAAGTAGACGTTGAAGGACCTTGTGAAGCAAGTGATCAAGAGAAGACAAAAGCCAGTATTGCTGTCAACAATATAATGTCCGTTTTGGCGAACTACAGTGAGTTGATAGGCAGACTGGTCAGTGACAGGAGATGCTGTCAATCTGTAACAAGTCTGCTCAGTGCCTCCTTAAATATATCTTTTGGTAGAATAAAACAAAGCTTTGTATTGTGAGTTTTTTTGAATTTCCTAATTTTCTTGTTTTGATGATCGACATGATATGCTCCTGGATGGGCTTAACACTTTCTCTTGGAATATGTTTCTGAAACGTGCAGAACTGACGTGCAGTTACCAGACATGCCAATTGTATATGCAAGTGATGCCTTCCTAAAATTAACAGGTGCTAAAGCTGTAGCTAATTTACACTAGTGTAAACTTTTGTTCATTCAATGGGATGTTCTCATTTTGTATGGGTTTGGGGGGGCGTACATAAATCTATTTCTTGTGTTCATAAAGAGCATGAGGGCTTACTCTAACTAATATTGCTAACAGGAACCATTCTTTTCTTCAATAGGCTTCTTGAGGCATGAAGTATTGGGCCGTAATTGTAGGTTTTTAAGCGGAGAAGATACAGACAGAGGCACACAACTTCAGGTAATGTTTTTTATGCTGATCTGCTCTCCTTTGCTTAATTTCGCTTGTTGCATTTGCTAATTGCTACATCTTGGGATAAGAGAATTAGTGCCCTTCGTATGGTTAAGGTTTCTTAAGTTGGGGTAGTGCTGGGGAAGGTATGGGGTTGAGCAGATGATCTCATTCTTTTGTGCTTTTTTTTTCTTCTTTGCAGATAAAACAATGCATCCAAAATGAACAACCGTGTACTGTACATATCTTAAATTACAGGTTGGTTCCGGTCATTGTGTAACATTCAGATAAAGATTGTTTCCTTGTTTTTTAGGCTCAATCTCTTGGTGGATGCGTGTTTCCTTTCAGAAAAGATGGAACCCCATTTTGGAATTTTCTTCACATTTCACCGGTCCGGAGTGCTTCAGGAAAGGTAATAATTTTTAACTAATAGGTACATATTTACCATCATTTATTTTTATGTTGTATAATGTTGGCCTAAGATGAATTTAAGAGGGGAACATGGTAAGTGAGGATTCATATAGTTTATCCCAACCTGTTTGGGATTGATACATAGTAGTTGTTATAGTTGCTGTAGGTACATGTTTACCATCCCATAAGAATCTCAAGAAATGCCTGATGAGGCAACCGAGGTATCTTTTATTATGTAAGTTCTCTATTTTGTTTAAATTGCATTTGTTGGTCGAGGGAGGAGTAATAAATTAATAATTTCGTAACCACAAATGTGGTATCATAAACGAATGCCCAACATATGGGTGTGTGAACTTGATAAAAACAACAATATTAATTTTGTATCATGTGGAGCTTAAATGAAATGAGCTTAATGAAGACGAGGGGATTCATATAGCCGTCCCCAACTTGCTTGGGACTGAGGTGTATCTGTAATTGTTGTATGTTACCGTATCTTGTGGATGAACTTCTTGAGTTCACTTTTGTAGAGAATCTGGTTCAGTTTAAGAAGTGAGCCTAATTAATTTCTTATTTTCCTTTTTTGTGTCGCATTGAAACAGAGTTAAATTATCTTTGAATAAACAAGCTCAGAATAAACTATTACAGTCCCAAGAGTAAGTTGGCCGAAGAGCTGAGACAAGCTATGTTTGCAGTAGTTGAGTTTGTTCATAGTTCCAACCCAATTGTAGGTTCATCGGTGTCATAAATTAATGGCATTGGCGCTGCCTTTGACAAGATTATGGTGCTCTATTGATTCCCTCCGCCCATCAAGGTGATACATAGTCTATTAACAGAACATATCCACATATGTTTCTCAATGTAAACAACTTCTTGACAGGTTCTTTTAGGTTAATGACATGTCCAAATAGAATGAATATATCTTCTTAGACATGCTTGTTAGTTTTTCCAATTTTACAAAATATGGGTTATGAATTAGAAATTTATCGGTTACCTTTTCATACATTTTGTTTATTTGAGATATCCATCTGAAGAGTTCATGTCGTGAGAGATGCTTCAATCAAGATTCAAGGTGTGAATTGGTTCTCGGGCATCAAGAGTAATGGATGGACTAAAATTCTTCTTTGCTGTATATTAGGAGACAGATCTGAGATTAGTTCAATGTCTTCCTGAATAACCAATGCTCGAAAAGATTTGAGATTTTGTCCATAGATTTAACTGATTGAAGCTCACAAAAAAAAATCTATAATATTCTAAAGAAGAAATGGGAAAGCTGGTATGGTTTTCGTTATGTGCTCTTATTCTAGTTTGTGGTGATTAGCGCTAGCCATAATGTTCAAAGAACTTAGCAGAAAGGAGGATTTTATCATGTCTACTGTATGAGGCTGAGTGCTTGCCTATCAAGAAAGCACACGTTCACAAGATCAAGGTAGCAGATGAAGATGCTGAGATGGATGTGCGGGAATACTAGGAGAGATAAGATTAGGAACGAAGTTATACGAGACAAGGTGGGATTGCTTAGGTGGAGGATAAGATGAGGGAAGCAAGACTGAGATGGTTCGGATATGTGAAGAGGAGGTGCGCGGAGGCACCAGTAAGGAGGTGTGAGAGTTTGACTATAGCAAGTTCTAGGAGAGGTAGAGGTAGCCAAAGAAGAACTGGGTGAAGGTGATCAGACATGACATGACACATCTTCAGCTTACTGAGGATATGACCCTAGATAGGAAGGTTTGGAGGTCGTTGATTATGATAGAAGGATAGTAGGTTGTCGTGAGTTGTAGTACTCTTATGAGGGAGAAGCAAGGAGCTAGTCTCATCTTCTCAGTATTTCGTAGTTTACCTAGTATTCACTTAGTATCTTATCCTTCATTTTCATTACTACATGTTACTTCGATTGCTTTGTTATCTTGCTATTTTGCTGCCGTTATTTTCCTTTATATCCTGCTTTGATTGTAGTTTTTTTAGTCGAGGGTCTATCGAAAACAACTTCTCTACCCCACAAAGGTAAAGTGATGTCTGCGTATACTCTACCCTCCCCAGACCCCACTTGTGGGATTACACTAGGTATGTTATTGTTGTTGTATCCCATCTCTTGTAGATAATTGCAAGAGTTTGAAAAGTTAGAAGAAGCTAACCGGGAAGAAACGGAAGTGCAAAGCAAAACCAGTTGTTACTTGCTTTGTTTAGGTAGGAAACCAAGCTGGCATGTATGTTGGACAAATCAATTAATATAAATTAACCTAATGAAAATCAGTCTCAAACCACTTTTCAATATGGAATTGAGACAAGTCTGAATGGAGCGACATGGACAATGAGGATTCACATAGCCGACCCCAACTAGCTTTCAATTGTAGGGAAGTTTTTGTTGTTGTTTGTCGTTGGAGCTCAGTGACAAGTCACATTAGACATTCAAAGATGATTATGAGTTTGTCATTTTATAATCAGACTGAAGCTTGGAGTAGAATTCTTGTTTCCAAAGCCAATCCATTTGCTGCACATAAAAAACAGAACAAGTGAAGCCTAAATCACAGAAATATGTGCACATAGCACAACTTACGCTGCACTTCTACCTGCTGCTGCTGCTGCTTGTTGAAAAATTTAGTCCTAGTTATGCTAATCCCTTGTAATTTTGTCTGTTTGGCTGCATAGGTTGCGTACTTCGTTGGGATTCAGATAGAAGATACTAGCGAGGCTCGGGGGAAACAAGGGCTAAATCCGGAGATGAGGCATCGCAGCGTTGTCGCTGCTGTAAAGGTTGCTGTGAGAGGCTGGTCAATGGGTGCAAGCACCTCCTAGTTCTTGAACAAATTTGTCTTTCCTTTTTTGTTCTGATAAACACACTGGACTCTGCTGAAAAATGTACTCTTATAGCTCATTGGTACCAGAAAAAAATAGAAGAAAAAATAAACATAAACAATATGTTATGGTAATTTAAATTCAATCTTTTCTTTGTCATATATGGTAAAGTTGCTGCCAACCAGGAGGTCACGGGATCAAGTCATGGAAACAGCCTCTTGTAGAAATGCAAGGTAAGGTTGCGTACAATAGATTCTAGTGATTCGGCCCTTCCCCGGCAGATGCATCGCGGGAGCTTTAACGCACCTGATTGCCTTCTTTTGTCATATATCCCAATGCGAGTGTAAAAACGAACATCTCTTGTAAAAAGAACATAAAACTTAAAACAAGTTTGTAGGGCTACAAAACCAAATCTCCCAGCCACTTACTCACCATACATCTATGGCAATCCCAATTGAGAGGTGAAGTGTAATATCTGCTTATCAAGGTCATTAGCCATGTCCACAATTTGATAGTGTATTGATCACAAGCCACAACTAAATGATCTCTGCTTTAATTTCATTATGTTGTCTGTATAGTACACAAACTGGTTCCACATTCATATCAATGTAGTAGTCTATCAGCAGTTAATAATCTCCCATGAAAATGAAGCCACATAATAAACACAACTTTTGATCTTGCATCATTTTGAAACACATACACTTCCATCTCACTGAGACAATGCTTCCCAACAATTGAAAATATGTGTCTGATCATTCTTCTTCCTAGCCTGTTTTGAGTTGGAACTTGTTCTAGTATTGATCTAGCCCCAATGGTTTGCCTGACCATCTAACTTGCATGACTAGGAATACCCACAGTATAAATAGACACACTACTAGAAACATAGACTTTTCCCGCTGCGAATCAATGAGAAATTTGTGTTATAAAACATAATTTTTCCACCCATTTCCCATCGAACCAGGAAAAGGCATGGTGAAAAATAGATTCTCAATGGAACACTGGAAAGCTTCCTAATTTTTCAGTGTGAAAACACTATTATTATTTCTTTTCTTGCCGGTTCAATCAAAATAATTGCGGCAATAACTAGTGAACATTTTTTTTATGAAAAAATAATAATTTTTCAGTAGTGAGATTGGTTCGTGATGTAGTAAGAGTGGATCCACCTAATCCACAACCTATCTTGTTTACTGGCTAGATGCAATGCAATAGCAACATTATTCCACCAAAAGCTTTGGCCCAAGCTACCAAAACTTTCTTTGTAATCACATTGATGCTAGACCACACATAACCTCTACAATAAGCACCTAGTATTACTTTTAGGACCTTAGTAGACAGGATATAAAAATGTGCCCAATATGCTTGAATACCAAGTAGGGCAATTTGTACAAAATTACATTCTAGTATATGGAAGCTTTTTTTTCATAACCATGGTATCTGGGTCAGCTTACGCACGCCTTGACTAATTTCACGAGAAATGGATTCAAGATTTAAAATTTATAAATTTTTGTATCAATCTCAAATTAATATACAATAATAATTGGATTGATATTCAAATATCATATAGATATTTAGTAAATTTGTTATACACATAGTATTAAGTTAAGACAAGTTATTATTGGGTTCATACGAACCTATAACATCTAAGCTAGATCCACCCACGGGCATGCATTCAAATCCCCTTTACTGAAAATTATATATAAAGAATTTTTTTAGTAAATTCCTTAATACATATACAGAGCTCGGACAATAATTAGTGAACTTGTAACTTCTAAGTTAGATACACCCATGGGCACAAGGGGGTAGGGTTTCATGCTTCTCATCCTTGCCGCTAGGAGGAACAACTTTGACGATATTTTCACCTTGTAATTTTCTCTCATGCATTCCGCCGATGGATCGTTGGAATTTGGTGTTCAACTCGGAAGCTATAGGCTTTGATATAGTCTTCAACCTAAGGGAAACACGATTGAGTATTGTCATAATAATGCTTATAAATTGTGACGAGTCTCTTCTCGACTATAAATAACCTATAACATCAGAGAGAATAAGCTTATGGGTCAATTACTTCATTATATTTTAAAATTCCTTCATAAAAATTATGAATCAAGTCAATAAGGATCAAATAAAATAAAACGGAAGAAGTATATTATTATTTATGTAAATCAAAGAAGGAAAAACCAACACCATATGTAAAATGCATTTCTTGAGACCACAAATGAAATGAGGATGGTTTAATGGGTGCAGCTAGCTACATACTTGCATTTAATTCGAGTATTTTAATAACCACGATGACCGACAATATATTAAAGTTTCTAGTGGGCCTTTATACTCAATCAATTAATTAATTACTACTAGTCGTTGACTTGACTGTCAAAATTAATACTGCCCTTCTGGACTTTTTAAAGCTATTTAAAATGATTTTAAGACGTAAACTTACTTTTTAACTTAGTTTCGGTTGGTATCTACCTCCTTTAAGAGGCCGTTTGGTAGAATGTATTAGAAAACCTAATGCATGTATTAATTTTGTATATTATTAATACCTTATTTGTTATACTTTTTTAATCTATGTATAATTAATGCATTGTGTATTGAGCTATGTATTACTAATACCATGGATTTTCATGTATTAGTAATGCAATGAGTTCTAATGCATGCATTAGAACGGCTAAAAACACAATTGTCCATCAAAATCCTTTCCACATCATCTCTATCATATTTATGGAAGGCATTTTTATAAATATATTTATTTTTTTAGAAATTATGCAATGCATGTTATTTCTAATACACCAAATCAAACACTGCATAAGAAAAAATCTCAGCATAATTAGTACAAGCATAACTAATACCAGCATTACTAATGCAAGCATTACTAATACATTATATTCTGCACTATTCTTATATACTCTACTAAATGACCCCTAAGTGTGCACAAATATTCACTTAAATTATTATAAAATTAAATAAATAAATATATATACATTCTACGTGATAAATCTCACATGATTTGACACGTAGGACAGATGCATCTCACTAATAGATCATTCATGCAAAAAGTTGATCTTAGTTTTCAAAGATGGAGTCACATAGTTCTCTGCGCCAATGACATTATGACAGGCAATGACTGATTCAGAGCATAACTTATAAATTCACGAGACTCAGTAGTTTTTATTCAGACTTTATATAAAATTAAAAATTTTATTAAATATCTATAAATATTTGACGATAAACTCAATTAGTATTATATATTAACTTGATGTCCATGTACAAATAAGGGTTGTGACAACATAGTAAGTAGTCCATTATTCTTAATAATTTTTTTTTAGATTTGAACCTTGATATAGAATTGTCTTTATTAAAAAGCACTTTACCTCATAACATGAGACATTTCGAGACGAAATAAAATTTTCTTAGACTATAATATGAGTATCATATACCGAAGAAATTACCAAAAAAAATTAATATCACTATAAAAACCTATAAATTTTAATCTTAAATTCACCTTCGATATAGGTTTTTAAAACTTTTTTGATTGTGAAAGTTCACAAGTGCTCAAATTTTAGGACTTTAATTAACTTAGTATTGACAATGGTTCATATGAGTCTTGTGGAAATATCATGATCTAAAAACAGCTTTTGTGCTCGTGTGAGCATATGGATAAGAGATGCCATGGTTGCTTTTATTAAGAGATTTTTTTTTTATGGTGCTTAATGGGGAAAAAATATATATGGAGTTAATACAGACTGCGATAGGAAACCAAAAGCAATGGGCCAATAATTGTAGCACTTATTTTATATATTCTATTCCTTCTTAAATATTTATCATTTTTGCTAAAAATAAATAGACCATAATATTTGTTATACTCTCCATTTCTAAAGAGGTGATTCTTTTAGCTTGAGCATACTCCCTCCGTCCATCTATACTTGTCCACTATACTAAAAATAGATGTCCAACAATACTTGTTCAATTTATGAAATCAAAAGATAATTTTATACTTAGTTTCTAATTTATCCTTATCATTAATTATAGTCATTTTCCTATTACATTTTTTAAGATATTGTATTTATTATATTCAAAGGGTGATATGGTAAAGTTGCCCTTCTATTTATAGTTTCTTAAGAAGTGTGCAAAATCAATAGTGGACAAGGAAAGATGGACGGAGGGAGTACCTTTTAAGAAACTACTCATTCCTAGAAAACAAAAAAGTATTTTTATTAACTTGACTTTAATAAATATTTTGAAAAGAATGGAACTTTTTAGTAGTTTATTGATTTTGTAAGACTTTCTTTATTTAAAATTGGGTAAAATTGGAAAAACATCATTAATGTCTTCTTGATTATCTAAAACACCATTTATTTAGGAATAAAATGAAAAGTATAAACAACCACTTATTTAAAAACTAAGGAAGTATTTTAGAAAATCAAAATATAATTAGTTGTTTATTTTCACCCTAATCTTTAGTCATAAATATGAAGAGATGTTATTATGGTGCAAAAGAGAAAAGTATTAAATAGAGTGGAATAATAAATAAAAATAATTTAGTCAAATTACTCTCTAGTTAATTAATATTTTTTTTAAAGAGTGTGCAAAACAAAACATGACAATTTTTTTAAAACATACAGAGTATATTCAACCGTGGGAAAGCCTTGAAGTCAATACAGAGAACATCCTACCACATTTTTTGTTTAATCATTTGATGTTCGAAACTTACTGATTCAACTAATTTGAATCGTATCATGTAGAATTCTTCAAGAAAATTGTGTTCTCTATTAGAAATAATTTTTCCATTCCAAAACTCAAACTAAAGACATTGATCTGGTTGACCTATTAATAGAAGCAGAGCCGAAGTTAAACTTTATGAGTTCTAAATTTTAGAATAATAACTCAAGTATTAAACATAGTTGGATTCTGAATTTAATTTTTGTACATATTTAATTAATTTTATCAATATAATTAGGAATATCTGAATTAAAATTATTGAACTCGACTGAACTCAAACATAACATTTTAAATTCACCTGCCTATTGATTACTCCCTCCGTCTCATATTAGTTGGCCACTTTTTTTACACGCATGTTAAGAAATCATAAATAAGAAGATAATTTTACTAATTCACCCCTCAAGAAACTTCTTTGGAACTTTACAAACAAGTGTGAACAATTTCAAAAAGAATTAATTGAGGGTAATATGAAAAAAAGTAATTAATGCTTTCTTGATTTAGTAAACTGACCAATTAATACGGGACAAAGAGAGTAGTTATTGACTTGACACACAACTTAAGAAATAATAAATAATGAGGAGTAATTTTACTATATCACCCATTTGAATACAATAAATTTAATATTTTGGAAAATGCATTGGGTAATGAATAGTAGTGAGTATTTAACAGCAAGGGCAAAATGGACACAAAATGATAAATTATCCATTAATTTTTCAAACTAGACAAGTATTATTATTAGATATTTATTTTTAGTATACTGGATAAGTAAAAATGGACGGAGAAAGTAACATTAGTCAAATTTATAATTCAAAACATATATATCATTAATAAGATTAATTTAATAAATAAATTTTTAATTAAAATTTTCTTAAAGAGTGTGTCAGGTCAATATGAGTCAAGTAATATGATTCGGAGGGAGTAACACTCAAATAATAATTGTTGATGGAAGTCAAATGATTATATAGACCAATGCATGAACTTCCTCTGTGGCTCTCCATACATATTGAGCATTAACTCATTACTTTCACCCAATCCGTGCATGCATTTCCATACTCTCCTCTGTCTATTTTCCTCTCTTTAGTCTTTACACTTTCTTGAGCAATTAAACTTTTAAATTTCACACTACTCCTCGTTACATTTTAGTTGACCATCTTACTATAAAAATATGTCCCAAATTATTTGTTCACTTATTACTAAATTGAGACAAAAATTAATTAAAACTTTCCCATTTTACCCATACAATTAATATTCTTTGGGAGCCTAAACAAATTTATAAGTTCTAAATCTATTCATATGCCTTATGCTATTCCAGTAATGTGAACATATTTTTCATAAATGATCTTGATATCCATCAATATATATTAAATGATAATTAGTAAATTTAGCCGTCGGACCACTAAGGCCGACTTTCGTCCCTGCTCGACGGGTGGGAAAGGGTGGCGGACATCAAATGGATTAGAGTTATCACAAAACTGGAAGAGGTTTGATTCCTCTTTGATGTTGTTAAGCCAAGAGCACAAAGCGCATGCGCGAAATGAGCTCAACTTTTCTTTCCCCCTTTTTTACCCCCATCATATAGGGGGGCCTCACAATCACTAGCCAATATGCTTTTCTCTCATGCCTTTCTTCGTTCATGGTTCGATATTCTGATGTCCTAGGCGTAGAGGAACCACACCAATCCATCCCGAAAATCTTATTTATTATTTTTGAAGTACTGTGTAAAATAGAAAGTGACCAACCAAAATGGGATGGAGGGAGTAATTACATTAATTTCATACCTTTAAGAACCTATCAAACTATACTAGTATCCCTTTTATTACTTAGCCCACTTCCCATATTTTCAAAAATCACCTCAAGAAAAACACATAAAATTTGAACTTCAAGAACTCCCTCTTGTTATGGCATTCAATATTGTATCTTTTTCTTTCTTCCTTCTTTTCCAAATTTTCCCTCTTTCATGTTCATCTTATTCATCTCACAAACAAAAGAGCCACCACCGACAACATAGTTCATCACTTCCTAGTATTATTATTCAACAACAATCATCATCTTTTTCCACCTCATTGGAACAAAAAACATCAGATCATACAAAGGGAAAATGGATTCTTCTTCACAAATCTATTGGTGTCTCTGCCATGCACATGCAACTTCTTCATAATAATAAGGTTGTCATCTTTGACCGGACGGATTTTGGTTCTTCTAACCTCTCCCTTCCTCAAGGAAAATGCAGGTACGAATTGAATTGTCTGATCATCTCATCTCATTTGAAAAGTACTCAACAGGGCTTGTAGAGATACAAATTAATTGCAAATCGATGTTTGTTTTTGCAATTTTGTTCATTATTTCAACTTCAAAGTGAAATTGAGAATTTGTAGTTGAATTGAAAGCATTTCAAGTGAATTAACACTTGTTATCAACTTCCAAATACTCTTTCATAAGTATAGACACATTCAGAATCTTAAATTTTGGATTTGAGCTATAGTTTTTTTTTTTTTAAAACTTATTGGGTTTGAAATACATTAATTATTTATACATATTATATTGGTGAAGCCATAAATTTCGTTTAGGGTGTTCAAGATTTAGTATATACGTATGAAAAAATAATTTTCGACCTATATACTTTGTATATTAATTTTCTATATCATAGTATAATTTTTCGATGAAGGGTATTCAATTGGCTATCCTTCCACGCATATTAATTGAATTTCCTAATACAAATATAAAATTTTAGCTGAAGTTACTAAGTTTTACTGAATTCGTAACTTCTCTTATGGTTCCGTTCGTGTTCTTAGCTTCAACGTATTGTTTTCTTAACGTCAATCAAATATTGTCTAAACGATAAATGGTTAGACATATCACACATTTATTTACTTAATTATATTTTCAACAGGTATAACGACGAAGCCATCAAAGTAGATTGCACAGCTCACTCTATCCTTTATGATGTTGCCACCAATACGTACCGTCCACTCATGGTTAACACGGACGTTTGGTGTTCATCTGGTGCCGTTAACTCTAACGGCACCCTTATTCAAACGGGCGGGTACCATGCTGGCGAACGTAAAATACGGTTATTTTCGCCGTGTGAAAATGAAGAAATTTGTGATTGGACGGAACTTTCACAGAATCTCACCGTTAAAAGATGGTATTCTACTAATCACATACTTCCTGACGGACGTGTGATTATCATAGGTGGAAGAAGTGCTTATAGTTACGAGTTTTTCCCTCAAAATTCGAACAACAACGGCGTTTTTCACCTTCCGTTTTTGAAGGAAACAACTGATCCTAAAGAGGAAAACAATCTTTACCCGTTTGTGTACCTTTTACCTGACGGTAATGTGTACGTTTTCGCTAACCAACGGGCGATAGTATTGGATTACGTGAAAAATGAAGTTGTTAGAGAGTTTCAGAGAATTCCTGGTGAGAAAAGGAGTTATCCGGCGACTGGATCATCGGTAATGTTACCGATGAAATTAGTCGCCGGTGATTTGTCTCCGGTGGTGGAGGTGATGGTTTGCGGCGGCGCTAGTGGCGGCGCGTTTTTACACGCGGCGATGGGTGGTTTTATGCCTGCTTCGAGGACATGTGGGAGAATGAGGATCACGGATCCGGATCCTGTATGGGTCATGGAGGATATGCCGTTGGGTCGGGTCATGCCCGATATGCTGTTGTTGCCTACAGGTATGGGTGACAAATGAGCGGGTTTATTATTGACCAGTCCAAAAATTATTTGGGCTAGAAATGCAAATCATTACTCAATTCGTCTGACTTTTACTAAGGGCCTGTTTGGAAAGCCACCCTGATAATTGGATTTGGTGTAATTGGGTGTAATTACACAGCCTGACATGTTTGGTTGACCAGGTAATTACTTGGTCAGCAGGTAATTGAGTGTAATTGGCAGGGGGTAATTACACTCTCCAATTCACATGGGGAGCTGTGAATTGCTGGTAATTACATGGTGTAATTACAAGCTGATTACTTTCTAATTTCGTCCTTTTATTTCTATTTTTATTTTTTTGTTTTAATTTATTTTTTTATTTCTATTATTTTAAATTCTTTTTTATTTTTATCATTTTAATAATTTTAAAAAATATATTTTTTATTTTATATTATTTATATTTCATTTCCTTCTCATTTCCAAATATTTACTTCTTCTGATTCCATGTAATTGTTCGTATTATCTATTTTATGTTTATTTTTTTCATTTAGCATAATTTAGTTAGTATTCTAATTTTTAAATTAAAGTAGAATTCATTGTTGAATAAAGTTATATTAAAATTTGACATAAGAGTATTATGATAACTTTTTTGTTTTGAATTTTGAACTTATGTTATATTTTCAGTTCCAATTTATTTATTTTACTAGCATTGGCTTGATATTGCACATTGCAAGTCATTCATTTTTTAGTTAAAATTGATAGATTATCTTTTTGTCAAATATTTTAATAATTTTATGACATTATATTTATAATATTAATCTTTTTTGTTAAACATACATTTCATTATGTTCTTAAAAATCATGTAATTTAAGTTTTTATGATTAATTTAATTAAAATATACTAATTTAAAAAATATAATTTTTTATTTATATAATATTAGTTAAGAATATATATTTATTAATTAATATATTTTAAAAGACAACGTGTGTATATATATATAAAAAAATATTTAATTTAATATCATTTATAAAGGCCCTTATTTATTTAGTATAAATTTTTAGTTTTTGATAATTAGCTTTTATTTTAAAATTTTAATATAACCATGTGATTACATTTGTGCAACCAAACAGTACACTTGTAATTACACTGTAATTACATTGTGGCAACCAAACAGGTCGTTGTAATTACTAGGCTGTGTAATTACTAGGCTGGTAATTACTACCCTAGTAATTACACCAATTCCAATTACCAGGTGACTTTCCAAACAGACCCTAAGTTTTATTGCTTTATTTGTGTTTTAATCTTTTAATACCTTATAATTTTTTTCTTCGTTTTGATTATATACTCTATTCGTTTTAAAAAGAATGATCTACTTTTCTTTTTAGTCCATTTAAAAAAAAATGACCCTTTCTTTTTTTAGCAACTCTTTAGTTCTAACTTTTCAGGTGGTATGTTTAAGACCACAAGATTAAAGGTCATTTTGATACATTTGACGTATCTTTAATTTAAGATTACAAGATTCAAAAGTCTTCTTTATTTTTTTAAAACTTTGTGCCAAGTCAAAATAAGTCATTTCTTTTTGAAACGGAGGGAGTATAACATATCAAATAAAATAAAATATTTTAAAAAAAATTTTTTTGACAAAATTTCTCGTGAATCAATTTGAGCTATATCAGCTCAAATTTTGATGGACTAAAATAGGTTGAGCTAACATGAGCAGATCAACAATTAGCCCAAATTTAAGCGGATTGGATAAATTCTGATTCCATGAGCTAATTATATCACTTTGTTTGTAAAAAAAAGCTAATTTTATCACTTCTACGTACAGGAGATGTAATTATATTGAACGGAGCTTCAAAAGGGACAGCCGGGTGGGAGAATGCAATTGACCCGGTATTGAACCCGGTTCTATACCAGCCGAATCAAGCCGCCCCGAGTAAGAGATTCAGTGTACTCAACCCCACCAGTATTCCAAGAATGTACCACTCAGCAGCGACATTATTACCAGATGGCAGGATATTAGTGGGTGGAAGTAATCCACATATAAAGTACAACTTTACAGGCGTAAAGTACCCCACAGAATTAAGCTTAGAAGCATTTATGCCACCATACTTGAGCCCAAACCACTCTCATCTACGTCCATCAATCATGACCGTAGAAGGACCCGTATCGTACGGTCAGGAATTCTCCATCTCATTTAGCCTCGGGTTTTCTAACCCTACGAACGAGCTCATGGTAACCATGATTGCACCCTCATTTACCACACACTCATTCGCGATGAATCAACGGTTGTTAATTTTGGACATCGTGAAAGTTCAACAACTGTCAGCATTCGCTCAAAAGATTACGGTGTGTGCACCTCCATCACGCAATATTGCACCTCCGGGTTATTATATGGTGTTTGTGGTTCACGAAGGCGTTCCTGGACACTCAGCTTGGGTAAAAATGCAGTAATTTTGATAGGCCCCATTTTTTATTTTATTTTTTTGGTGTTGGGATTGGTAGTGTAGAATTTAATAGGTGCATTACTATTTCAGTATAGGTAGTTGGAATAGGAATTTTGGTACAATTGCCAAAGAGGAAAAAGAAAAGATTGGTGTAGTTTTTTTTTTTTTGGGGGGGGGGGGGCCGGGGGGAGGGGGGGAGGGGGGGGGGGATAGTTGCCTAGCTTTCACTATGGAGGCCAAGGTGAGTTATTGATTAAAATACAAAGAATAAGGTAGGGCATGTACTTGACCTTATACCCAACAACGAGAAGGAAAATTCCTTCTTTCTACCAATTATGTTTAAGTAAGATGTGAAGTTTTTAATGTATGATTATTGTTTTGATTATGTGCACAAATTCTTGTCAAAATGGGTAATGTAAAGAGAGAGAGATGGAAAAGCATTCCATATGATGATATGAATATATTTATCGCATTCGACTCGAACTATGTATATATATAAAGTGTATATTTACAATAACATAAATAGTTAAAGCAATCATGCTATGCCATCGTGGAACAAAATTTATTTTTTCTATTTTAATTTATGTGGTGATATTTGATTGGATACGAAATTTTAAAAGGAAAGAATAACTTGTAAAATTTGTGATTTGAAATAGTTATAGACAAGTGTGGTTATAAATAAGTTTCTCAAGGTAAAATGAGAATTTAAAATTAAATTATTTTTAGATAAGGAAGAATGATATTTTCATTGAAATAAATTAAACAAAGAAGCACATCACATAAATTAAGACAAAAATAATTCTGTATTACTATGAAAAGAAAAGAGATATTGACACTTATATACGATTCATATTCGCAAGGGTCGTCGCTCAACGGATAAAAGTTACTCTAGGGATAACAGATTGATCTTTTCCAAAAACTTAGATCGATGGGAAGGTTTGACACCTTGACGTCGGCTCTTCGCCATACACTCTCCGTTCCCTTTACTTGTCACATTTCGATTCTCGAGAGTCTAAACTACATGGACATTGGTTAACATTCTAAGACGTATTTTTCCATCATATTAATATGAGAAAAATTACAACTTATAGTAATTTAAAATAGTATTATTAGATTAATCTAATTTTATTTAACTTTGAAAATTAGTTAAATTAATTCTCGTGAAGCAAAATGTGACAAGTCAAAACTTAACAGGCTGGTGAAATTTAATGAGTAAGTTGTAAAGCAGGTGAGGAAGGGACCCTTTAGATTAAAAACACAAATGGGATGGGGAGTCCCCCATCTTTGTTTTATTGGACAGTACAATTTGTCAGAGGGCAAGTGTGCCCCCTATTGGACCATTATAACAAACATTTGTGATTTTGTGGTGGGGATGTGGGTACAAGTGATGAACAAAGAAAGAAAAAAAGTCTATACTCATTACTCTTTCCCCTCAAAGTAGCATAGGGATGAAGCAAAAAAATTACTCCCTTTTGATTTAGGTGAAGGACTGATCAGTATTTGATTGGACACAATTTTTCTTTTAAAATTCATGATGTGAAATAAGTGCTTTTCAAAAAAATTATCATTTTATTTAACAGTTAAATTTGTAAAAATGAATTAAAGACAAGTAAATTAAGTCTGATAAAAATAAATAGTACAAGCGGGGAGGAGGTTTTAAGGCCTTTTTTTTAATAGTAGATACTAAAAAGGGAGGAACAAGATAATAGTAACAAAAGCCTTTTGGGTTTTTTCTTTCATGCCTTTTAATTTTTGTAAATCCCTTTTTATAGGTTCAAAAAACTAAATTGTCGCCTTAAAGTGAAACGATTGCACACTTGGGCACTGAAAAGATTATCTCACAGTATGTCTTTATATTCTAACACTTCACTTGAATCAGGTGGATACGCGACTCGAGATTGAATGTTGAACTTTCGAGGATCATTATGATTGTTTCCAACTGTAAGGCAGTATTCCTCGGATGAGGCTTCTCTCGGTTGCCCGATCGCGTGCCAGTGCTACACGGACATGCGTTTGAAGCTCTTTGTGCATACATGGGATGGCCTTAATTGTTCTCCCAGATTGCTTATAACCGTTCCTTAGAATTTGACTCCGCTACACGTCGTGGTGTGATTTACCTTTTTTTTTTTACTAGATTCGATTTTGCCTCATACAATAAGTTATAAATATTTGTGCAATTATAAATTCGTTCATTCAGAGTATAATATATAATTTAAAGATTAAAATTATTACTAAATAAGAAAGTAATGAACTTTTTAGAATAGATTAACAAAAAGTATGACACATAAATTGGAATAAAAAGACCAAAGAGTACATGAAAGCCAAAAAAAAAAGAAGGAAAAGAAAAGAGGGTTTGACTAGACACAAAATTAAGAAAGAAAGAAAACTTTTAAAACTCATATTTAATCTCTTAAAAAAAAGAATGGAGATGCGGGGTATCGATCCCCGTACCTCTCGCATGCTAAGCGAGCGCTCTACCATCTGAGCTACATCCCCTTGCTGACTAAAATGGTTTAAGATATTCTACATTTCTCCATCTGATGACCATAACTTTATATAAATGATGATTAGAAAATCAATTGTGTAATCATTATACACCCTCCGTTTAAAAAAGAATGACCTACTTTTCTTTTTAGTCTGTTTCAAAAAGAATGACCTCTTTCCTTTTTTGGCAACACTTTAATTCCAACTTTTCACATGGCATGTTTAAAACTCAAGATTAAAGGGCATTTTGGTACATTTGACATAACTTTAATTTAAGACCACAAGATTCAAAAATCTTCTTTATTTTCTTAAACTCCGTGTCAAGTCAAAATAGATCATTCTTTTTTAAACGGAAAAAGTAATATTCAATGAATTAAATTTAAAATAATAAAATATTTAGTTAAACCGAAGTGCTTAAAAACTGAAAAGTCTTTTACAACTCACACGGATTTTGATTCTTTCAGGCTTGACGATAAACTTATAAGTAATTATTAAGCTTTAACTGAATAATGGGTAAACTGTTATAAAATTTGAATAAACTGTCTTTTCAACCGATAACCCGATATTAGTAAACAAATAACATCTTGTTCTATTTGAACAATCTTTAACATCTTGTTCTATTTGAACAATCTTATTTTCGTGTAATTTAAAATTTATTTTATCTCCTTTTAACACTTTTTAATAGATAAACATGTCTTTTAATTAGGTTTCAACTGATATTTATGCGCTTTAATTTTTGGTGTGCACAAATAGATACACGCATCCTACATGACAAATTACATGAGTTGCACGCGTCATATAAGTCAAATTGCATGCATAAGATTTTCCATGTAGAACGCGTATAACTAATTATTTAACTTTATGATAGTTTAAGCTAGCGTTTGGCTATAGATTCTCAAATATTTTTGGCGAATATTATTTGGGTGAAGATTTGGGTGAAATTTCACCATGTGTTTGGCCATAATATTTGAGAAATATATTTCACTTTTTTAAGAAATATGATTTTACCCATAAGTTTTAAACACTATCAAAACTAACCATAAGTTTGTATTACATAGCAAGATAGAAACGTCGACGTAACAAGATTCATAATTTTCGCAATAAGTCAGTTGGATCTTCGTTGCAGCAAATAACAAGTAATGAAGCATAACTATTGTTCCTTTCAAAGATAAAAGTTTGTGTAGAATTTGAATAAATAGAGAGTATTTTTGTAAAAGATACAAATTAGATGTAGAATTTGAATTTTTAAAAGCTCTCAAATAATGAGATTTGGCCCAAATACTAATTTTTTCTAGTATTTGAAAATTTGGGTTATTTGCCAAAAAAATTTGTCAAATAATAACAAATTGTATGGACAAACACTATTTGCCAATTCCTCCCCCCCCCCCCCCCCCCCCCAAATATTACTTGAAAAATCTATGGCCAAACGTGTCCTAAGTGTCTACTTATGTATATCCAAATTTGGAGAGTATAAGTGTCAGCTGAAACAAAGTTAAATGAAACATTTATGTATTATGCCTTCCAAAAAATCTAACATTTCCAATTTTTTTTTTTTTATAAAAAAGGGAAGAAAAGAAAAACAATCTGATCTTCTTTTACCACCAAAGGGGGCTGCTAGTCTCTTAACAAGAGGTCTCGGGTTGGAGCCCTGGATGCGAAAAAAATCTTTGGTAGGAATCGCTTCTTCCGAATAAATTCTATGCGGCGCAAATTCAAATTAATTGAACTTCAATGCAAGTAAGGAACACCGGATGAGAAACCCAAAAATAAAAAATCTAAACTTGTTTTTAACCCACAGTTCGCGAGTTTAGGGCTAAAATTGTCTCTTAACTATTAGAGTAGGTTCATTTTGGTCCCTCAAATATAATGCTGAGCATATTTAGTCCCTTAACTTTACTAAAGTGAAGCACTTTTGGTCTTCCTAACATAATAATGTTAAAAATTAACGAAAAGGATAATTTTCTAACGGTGTAAATTTGACAGTGTTATCTCTTTCTTAATTGATATACATTTTCTTTTTTTCTTGTCTTCTTAATTTTTTAGGATTAATGTAGTAGTAGCTATTTATATTTGAAGACAATACTTTAGAACACAATAATCTGCCCACTCGAAAAAAATAACCATTTTCTTAATTGCAGTAACAAAATGGTCTTAAAATCAGTGGCGTAGCTAGTAATTTGGTGAAGGGTGTGCGAATTTCTTCTTAATTGTGTTTAAGAGCGTGCAAAATTAAATATATACTCATAATAGCTAATACTTAACCTCTATGAGTTTGTATTTTACAAGTCACGTGGGTGCCACATGGGTTTAACACTATTATTTTTAAACGGATTTTGTTAGGGAGATCAAAAGTGCTCCACTTTAGTAAAGTTAAGGGACTAAATATGCTCAAAGTTATATTTGAAGGACCAAAATGAACCTGCTCTAATAGTTAAGGGACAATTTTAGCCCCAAACTCCACAGTTCGCACCCAAACTATCCAAAAAATTCAAATTGCAACAATGGAGGCGATTTTCTACTGCTTCGTCCATGAGAGCTCTTCATGGCTCTAGCGTCCACCTCCTACAGTGCTGTCTTTGCAATTTCATTCTCCGCAACCTTCCGATTCACGGCCATTTTACCTTCGCCAAATTAAGGTAATTCAATATCCTAATATTTTCTCCTTCATTTTACCACATTCGTAATCCGTCTAATTGAAATATAATCCTCTAATTCCTTGCTTATCTCTGAATATAGACCGTGTAGCTCTCAATTATTACGTTTCTTTTGACCGCATTCGCTGTTTTTTTTTTGGGGTGATTAGTTTACTCATTAGTGCGATCCGCACAGTAATTAGCTACTGAATGTTATCCTTGCTGCATTTGAAAAAAATGTGAACATGTATTATTGTGGCTTTTCGGAAAAGTCACAACCTATTCAATGTGAAAAGGTGCTTTTCAAATTGCACCTTTTCTCCTGGTGTCTTTTCGGAAAGCACTTGTTCATTTCCCAATTTACACCTCTTAAAAAATGCAACAGTGAGTTGGATCTATAAATCCACATTGAACATGTTGGGACGGCGGAAGTTGAGTGATTTTATAGTCACAACATTTCGTTTAGTGGAGAAATCACAAGTTTGATTAAACACATAAACTTTAACACTCTCTCAAATTCAGCGATATCCGTAGTTAAGTATTATGATTACTGATCATCAAACAAGTAGAGGATAATTTTGATAACTTTGAGATGATATTAGAAGAAATGAACACTAACTGTGATGTGTCCTGATATTCGAGATCAATTGATTAAAAGCTAGTTCTATTTTGACCTCTTTGCTGGCTTTTCCCTACTGTATAGACTCCAAGATCCAGCAATTCATCAGACATGTTTACATTAAGTCTAGAAAGACCAAATATTAAAACTGGGGTAGTTTCATCTATGCATCTCCACTCCCAACTTTTACTTGCTAGACCTTACTGATCTATACTTGTATTTTGTAGCCCAATATAGGTAGTGCATAAAGTTTAATGCACTGAGTATGCACATTAGCCAGTAGAACCTCTCCAAATGGTAGTGATTCAAGTTGCTAACCGAGAGCCACGATTTGTGCTTTGAAATGCCCGTCACGCCATTGACGATAGACACTATTACTGAGCTAAGATAGTAGCCTATGGCTAAAGAAGCCCATGAGAGCGATGTTGCCAATGATCTCATACTGACTGGTGCTTCTGAGAAGCAGAATTCTAGTAGCCCAGCTAGAACGAAAAGATCGGCTGATCCAAGAAACAAGTACTGAAAAGCGATCCAAAAGAAAGTTATGGGCAGTGGTTTGGCAGAATCGAGAAGTCCTGAGTTAGTAGCTACTCCTTTGCGCTTGTTTTCAACAAGGGCTGCGACTGCCATGGCCACAATGGAGAGGAACAAACCGATACCAATGCGTTGGAGGTGAGAGATGCCCATTTCTGTTTTGGTTGCTCTACGAGCAAATGGGATGATGAAGTGGTCGTAAACTGGTGCTAGGATCATGATGAATACTACAGGGAAAATGGGGAGTGAAGCCGGAGGGACTTTTAAGGAGCCTAGTTTTGTGTTCATTGTGGCTGCTTGCTGGACTGAGAACGTATTTAGTTGAGCTAGACAGCAGTTGAGCATGATGGTGCAGGCAAAAATCGGGAAAAGTTTCATCACAATCTTGACTTCTTCCACTTGTTGCACTGAGCAGTTTAGTGCACCACAAGCTGGTGTGTCTGAAACAGCCCGATTAAGGAAACTAAGACTTTTCGATGGAGTCTCAATTGATTCTACATCTTTGCTGTTTGTATTTTGACCACCTTCCATGCCAGTTGGAATTGAAGGAGAAGGACTTGAACCCATACTTGCAATGGCAGTACTTGAGTTTCTCGATGCACGAGAATTTAGTAATGCTGCAATTAGAACCTATGCATTATAACATGAGATTAGTTGCTTAGCAAAGATAAAACTCAAAGCTTGCTTGTGTAAAAAGTGCATACAAAATGAAACAATTAGTTAGGTGGAGGTTCTTGAAAATCTATACCTTGCTGATAGTTGTAAGAGGGCTTCCACTAGGTATCTTGTTCCGATAGAATGGTGAACCAACAAGGAAGATTGGGATTGACAAAAATATAGCCAAAGTTGCAATCCCAAATCCCCATTGCCAACCCTTATTGTCTTCCACCCAGACCACAAATGTGACAGCAATGAGACCTCCACAGGAGAGGCAGAACACAAAGTAATTGAAGAAAGTTGATCTTTGCTTTCTTCCTTGTGGGGTTGATTCATCGAACTGTTCAGCACCATGGGGTGGCAGTGACCCCTTTATACCTCCTACACCTAATGCCACTAGGTAGAGTCCTATGAATAACATTGCAGCTTGTGCACCATGAACTTGTTCACATGGCATGTTGGACACTCCTAGGTCGCATTTTGGTGGCTTCAATGAACTGGAACGAGCTTGTATGGTGAGTACTACCAGTCCCTGTTTTCACCCAAAATTTCAGGAAATGTTCAGAAACAACTACTTCGTATTGTGAGGATTCATGGTAAATAATCTACAAAAGTGAAAGACATGTCCTACAGAATGGTTGTATGACAAGTAATGTTATAAGGAGCAAATGTTGGTTCTCTAAAGTCCAACATATCCATGATATGTTTTCCGTAAGAATGCTGATGTAGATGAATGTTCTGTCATACATGATTAGACAAGATAAAAAATGATCACATTCAATAGAAGGCAAAAGTAACATTCAGGGAGAGGATAAATGAGAGGAGATCACTTGAGATGGTTTGATCATATCCTGCTTCGACTTCTAGATGCAAATGATAATTCGAGGCAAAATGGGATGAGGTACAACCTTAAATCACATGGTAGGAAGTCATCTGGAAAGACCTATAATCTCTTGTAATCCATGCGGATCAAGCGAAAACTAGAGCACATGGAGAAAAAGGATCTATACAGGTGATATCGGTAAGTTGGATTAAGTTTGAGTTATATTAGTACTTTTTGTTTCAGGTCCAATATTCTCTAGAAATCTTTAGTCTTATTTTCCAGTAGAAAATATATTAAGTTTTTAGTGTTAGAGAAACTTAACTTCTATATTATTGGACTAAGGCGGCTTAAATGGAGATACATGGGTTCATACAACTTACCCCAACTTGTTTGGGATTGAGGCACAACTATTATTGTATTATTCAGGAACAACTAACAAATCTTTATCAGGTCAGTGAAACTGATATATGAAATACTCTTTGAAGTTCTTTTTCAAACTACTTATCTAAAAGAATAGTTCAGCAACATCTGATCAATATTGGGCTGTAGCCTTGATCCCTTTGGAACTTCATCTGTCATATTTTGTTGTAGTTACTGTTCCTTTAAGAATGCTTTGTCATGTTTTTTTGTATTTTACTATGACTTCTTCCTTTTCTTGAACTGTTTGTTATGCTTTTCTTGAGCCGAGGATTTATCGAAAATATTCTCTTTACCTTCCAAGGGAGGGGTAAGGTCTGCGTACACACTATCCTCCCCAGACCCCATTTGTGGGATTAAACTGGGTATGTTGTTGTTGGTGACTCGAACCCATAATCTTAGGGTTGGAGCCTCGAGGTAGAGTATGCTCACCATCCGAGCAACCCCTATTGTCAACTTCACCTTAGTTCCCTAGGGATTACCCTTAAAAGTTTATAGTGCTAAGACCCTAGTGAGACTAACAAAGGAATGTCCTAAAGAGTTCACAATTCAGACATAAAAGAGTGAGGAAAAAGTTTCTCCAGCTGTCACTGGAATAAAGAGTTCTTTTAAGTCCAATTTTTGACATTCAAAATTCAGGTTACCCTATAGCTAGAATTCCTTGTTAAGTTTATTTTAATCACCTAGCAGCACATAGAATCTTTTGAATTAGAAAAATAAATAGTGAAAAAGATAACAGAGAGAAAAAAAAAATCTAATATGTTTCATGAATTCTCTGTAACCATTCCGCTCTACTTCAGTATTCGTAGAATTGTAACAAACTATTTTTGCATTGACCGCTGACCTATTGATGTCCGAAACAACCTCTCTACCTTCACAAGTAAGGGTAAGGTCTGCTTATACACCATTCACTTTTGAAATTGCACTAGATATGTTGTTGATTGTAGAGCTATTGCAATTCTCCTCCTTTATATATATATATATATATATAGTCCGGACTCAACAAAAAAATAATCACATCGCAACCACTGGTGTTGCCTAGTGGTCAATGTAGTTGGCTGAGAATCATGAGGTCTCGAGTTCAAATTTCAGTGGAGGCAAAAACACTAGGTGATTTCCCCCATATATGTTCAAGCTTTAGTGGAAAGAGTTATCCGATACCTGTGTTGGTGTGGGAGGTAAAAAGCAAGGTACCTTGTAGAATTAGTTGAGTGTGCACAAGCTGATCCGAATAACACACTTACAAAAAAAGTTATTGCCACTCGTGTCAAATTCTAAAAATATATATTATTTTTGAAGGATCGACATGCGCCAGTAAACATTTTTAAAGAGTTCAATCAATATATATACATGACATGCAACAAAGACAAAAGTAGGATTTGAAAAAAAATCAAAGATAGGGGATAAGTGGCCATTATTAATTCATGGCACTCCGACATATAAGCTTGTGACATACACAAACAAATGTAAACAATTCTAGTGCACATTTTCTACTTTTGATAGGTGTATTAATGTATATAATAATGCTGTCCTAAGTCTATGTTGGTGACATGTGTGCCCCTTTTCTAACAAAAATGGAATGTTTCCTGTGGACATTCTTTCCTAATGGAAAATTTGTGGCTATTTAAAGAAATCCATAGATCTGCCACATTCCCAACATCCACACACCTGTTCCATGGTCCTGGTAAAATATATTATTGTATTTTTTTTATCACCATTTTGGTTAATATTCCCTTGGGTTACCCATAAAAAGCAGAAACCCCTTTAACTCTTTGGCACTTTACAATACCATTTTGTGCAAATCTTATATTTTAAAATCTCAACAAGATATGTTGCTTGTGAGTTTTGAGAATGTCTGTTCCATGTCCATTGGAATCATTTGCTAGGTCAAAGCAGACAACATCTCTTTTTGATATCCTAGATCTTGCTATCCATGCCATATACACTAAAAAAGAACTGGAATTAGCAGCGAACTTCATCGCTAATTTACTTGTAGCTAACATGATTTTATGCTAATCCACTACAAAATAAAATTAGCGATGAATTTTATTGTTTAGTTACAAAATTTATTCCTCGCTAATTCCTTTTTTTTTTTTTAAAGATAGTGATAGTCAACAAAATTGGGTGTGGCACAAAGCAAAATACCCCTAAATTCCACCCCAAAAAAGAGAAATAATCCAAAACTTGGATTGGCCATTTAAACAAGAAGAAAACCAAAAAGTCAAACATAAACAGAACATGAAATGTGAAAAACCTAAGATGCCAAGAGTGTCTGTTTCTGCATGAGGTGCAATTAGGGGCGGATCCAAGGGGCCAGGAGGTGTGCCCTTAAATTCTTTTGGTAAAAAATTATACTGTATATATAAAATATATATATATATATATATTTTTTTTTATGTATATATATTGATTTTGAATTCCCTGAACACAAGGCAAGAGGCTGAGAGGTTCCAAGTTCAAATCTTAGGCACTTTTTTTTTGTTTTCGAACCCCCGAAACAAAAATCCTAGATCCGCCACGGGATGCAATGCAATAGGAAATGAAGTATATGGCAATGAATTGTGAGAAGGTACGACTAGTTGAAATTTGAGACAAACAACATTAATTGCTAACAAACAGAAATTTAGGTGTTGAATTCGTTTAACTTGTTGCTAATTGCTTCCCCATCTTGATTAAGATTGATTCCTAGTCTTAGCGTATACATTTAAATTCATTGAATCTAACAGTCTTGAATCTTGATTAAGATTGAACCCTAATCTAAAGTTTGGAGTTGCATCTCATTATTGATTTGCAACTCCAACATGTGACATTTAGGTGTAATGTTCTAATGTCATTAAAATTGATTTTCAGAAAAACTTACGTAAATTTTTTAACTCCATTTTCACTAAATTATTCTCTTCACGTCGAAGGGATTCAATCGTTCATATATAGCAAACAAATTCATTCTAGTATAACTAATCTCGGAATTAGTTATACCACAAATTTGATTTTATATCTATATTATATTTAATGTTGGAAATAATCAAATGAAAAAGATGCTCTTCTCCCGAAGTTCTTTAAAAATTTAAAGGTTAAAATTGAAAATAAAAGTTTTTACAAATTAATCTACTGTAAAATTAAGCACATATTTTATATTATATTCCACGTATCTCATTGTTAATCCAAAATACCAAACGTCTACCTAAATATGGGAGATATAGTGAGTATATAAAGAAGCAAGTCTTAGATCCTAGTGATGTGTTTTAAAGTTATGCTGGCTTAGATCAAAACCAGACATCACTAGTGGATTGGGCTGTTATATATGATATCAGAGTCACTCCGTGTGCAACCTTGAACAATGGTGGGGTACAAACCTCAGTGAGGGTGCTCTGTCTCTAAGGGGGTGTATGTAACGCCCTAGGCGAAATTCCACACTGATAAAACACGAGAGATGTTGAGTATATAAGGAACTAAGTCTTAGATCCTAATAAGCGTTTTAAAATCGTACGAACCTAACCTCAAAAGCGGATAATATATATCAGTAATAGACTTGACAGTTACATATATCCCACGTATCTCATTGTTCATCTAAAGAACACAAACATCTACCTAAATATTAGTATATTTTTACTAAATAATTATTTTATTATTTAATCCTCGTATTATAATCTCCACGTTATAATCTTTATGTAACTTTCAAAGACCAAAATATCCCTAACTACTTAGTTGCACGAATGATGTGGTCGAGGTTGGATTGGTGTGATCCTTCCACTAAAAATGTGTCCAAAATCTGATTCTAACTTGATAATTGGCCACCTATGACCATTGCTTTTCACCCTACAACAATGTTTTCCACGATGCCACAACCTTTTTTATCACCAAATCGAATCATATCAAATTTCAGGGGGTTTCGTTTAGTGGGCAATGGACAAAAACAAATCCCAGAAAAAAAAAGTGGTCTTTTTTTTTTGATAATTATATAGTTCGGGTCAATTTTCGCGCATTTTGATTAATTTCATGAAATACCTATCACTTTTAAAGCCAGAATTTTTATTAAAGGGTGTCAAAAAAATCTAATTATATCGCTAGCTAGGACCAAACACGCGACCTTAAGAAAGTTTGCAACACCTTAACTACTACGCTGAACCTTCAGTTTGTGTCAATACTGATATATATGCCTATAAAACTTAAATTTGACCTATCTATACAATATAATTTTCTGGCGAAGGGGTGTCGCTTGACACCCCTCGAGTAAGGGTAGCTCCGTCCTTGATAACAGGTACCATGTAACACTGTCCACTAAGGCTAGAACAAATACGAAAAATCACTTAATATTTTTACTTCTTTTAGAATTTGAGCCTGAGACATAATGATTCTCGACCCATTTCTTTAACCGCTAGGCTATATCCTTTCGGTGCAAAACAAGAGGTCTGTTTTTACTGCCTTTATTAAAAAACCATGGCCATGTTACTGCCTTTATTCACATTTTCCAACTTTCTTTAACTCAGAACTGCCTATAATAGCCTTAGCTTTTACTGATTTTACGTCTAGCCAAATCAAAGAATTACTAAAATCTACACATGAATTTTCCATGATGAACACAGAGAAGAGTAAAAGAAAAGAAAATCAAAATTGGGAAATTGAAATGAAAATTTACCAGAAATTCAATGAGTGCACTGATGAGATAAATGTAATAAGTTGTGAAGAAAGCATCAGATAAGAATCCACCAAGAAGTGCCAATAAAAATGCTGTGCCCATAAAATTTGTCACAGAATTTGCTGATGTTGTTGGTGAGAAATGCATGTACTCTGAAAAGTAGAGCACCAAGTTGCTTGCATTTGCCAAAAATGCCAAGTTCTCCAGCACCTCAACAGCTGATCATAAATTTTCATCCAAAAAAAATTAATCAATTACTCCAAAATTTGAAAATCTTGACAAAGATTTCATCTTTTTCATAAAAACCCATATGAGAACTTTTCAAGAATACAAAAGACAGCCCAGTGCACTAAGCTCCCGGGACCACAAGGTCTATCGCACGCAGCCTTAATTGTTTTCACAGCTTGAATCCATGACCTCCTAGTCACATAACCGCAACTTTACCAGTTACATTAAGGTTCCTTTCTATTTGTTTTTTCAAGAATGAGATGAAAACAAAAAGGTTGGATGTAAAGATGGTGCTAGTAATTTTATTTACCCAAGACAAAAGAGGCAGCAAGCAAGCCACCATGTTTCTTAGTGATTGCTGGTCTATTTCTCCAATCAACATAGCCATCCCAATTGTTTAGGTGTCTTTGACTATCTATTTCCTGCAACACAAACCAAAAATAAAAAAATTGTTACTTTGCAAAACACAAAGAGAAAGAGAGGAACACAAAAAAAGAACAAAAAAAAAGAAAGAAGAGAAACCCACCATTATTTATCTCAACTTTGGGTTAAGTTGAAAGTAAGTGTTTGGGGAGATCTAAGATCAAGAAATGATTAGTGATTTTTATAAGAGTTTGGAGTTTTTATCCTTTTTGTATTGTAGTAATCTAATTATGACATAGTTAGGCACTACTATAGTCCCCTTGCCCCTCCTCTTTTTAAGGGGGAATGAAAAGGAGAAAGATGGATATGATGTTATATAGGATTTGGTTGCTTACAAATAATTTTATTTCCATAAAAGGAGGAAGAGAAAAAGTAAATGAAAAATGGTCAAAAATGTCTTTAAATTATGCGAAATTGAACAAAAGATACCTTCCAATAATAGTTTGGTCCAAAAAGGCCCATATTGTCAATATGTTGGTCCAAAAATGCATCTGCCGTTAATATTTTAATTAAAAAATGCTCATATTGTTACTTCTGGGTCAAAATACCCATTTTTCTAATAAACATTATTTTTTTAATTTTTAAACACATTATTTTTAGACCCAAAAGTAAAAATTGGACATTTTTGGATCAAAGTATTAACGACAGAGATATTTTTGGACCAAAACATTAATAACAGGAACATTTTTGTTCAATTTCACATATTTAAAGATATTTTGACCCTTTTCCAGTAAATAAATGAAAGACATGAGGAAAGAGATGTTTTTAAAATTCTATGCATAAATAATGTAAAAAATATTTGTATTATCATATATCTCGCTGATAAAATTAGGACATGTTTGGTAAGGGCGCATTAAAATTACATGTAGGTGTATCTAGGTGAAATTACATACATTTGATGTGTTTGTTTGACCAAGTAAGTATTTTGTCAGAATAAAATGTAACCGCAAAGGAGCGGTTACACTCTTCAATTAGTATTTGATAAAGTGGTAAAAATTATTACTAACTTATTATTATAGACTAAACTACATTAATGATCTAAAAGATCTTTATGCAATCCACATATATTACTCCTAAAGAGATTATGAGAAGGAATTTGGTCTTTGTTTGTGTTGTTTGACCAATGAACTAAATAAAATACTAAAGCTTGAGATCTCCATCATCCTATTTACTCCCGCTTTAATTTGTTTGGCTACTTTCCTTTTTAATATTTTTTTTAAAAATATGTTTCTTTTTCTTTTTTAGCAATTTTTTAATTTCAACTTTTCACATGACATGTTTAAAAGTCTGTCTGGATAGACTTATTTTAAGTTGCTTTTTTAAAGTTGGAAATCCCAGCTTTCACTTTTTTTTTTTTGGCTTTAACTTAAGTGCTTAAAAGCACTTTTTTTTACTTAATCTAAACACGATAAAAAAACTTAAGCTATTTTGACTTAAAAATCACTTAAAATAAGCCAATACAAACGGGCTCTAAGTTCACAAGATTAAATAATATTTTGATACATTTGACATACCTTTAATTTAAAACCACAAGATTCAAAAGTCCTTTTACTTTCTTAAATTTCGTGTCAAGTCAAAATAGACCAAACAAATTGAAAAAAAGGGAATAGTATTTACGATATGTTGCTCTATCACAAAATCAAAATATTAAGTTGTACAATTGTTCGTTTTCTGTTCTACCGAGGAAGAACTTTAACTCCAACACGTTAAACTAACATGACTAATATGTTTAGACTAGAGCGTCAATCTTCACTAAAAGCTAGTTTCCCTCGGATGTCCGATAAAATTTCTTTCTACAATTTTGACTTTCACTAGTAGAATAGTAAAATTAAAATAAACTAAAGAAAACACTATGCAACAAATATTAGTGAAGTAAAAGGGCGTATCAATTCTTTTTACAAGCTTAAAATAGACCTTGTAGTGCTATATTTCGTTCGTGATTCATCCAAAAATTACATCATTTTTGCCATAACACCTTGAGAAAACCTTTTCAATGGTTTGTTCGATAAGAAAGAAAATATCCTTCAGAAAAATATGAGTTATTCTCACTTTTTTTTAGTGTATAGTAAATACATAAAGAATATTATCTCAAAAATATTTTGTATATAATCTAAGTTGAAGGATATACTCAAATTCACAGTTTGCAGGATCATTGAACTTTGTTTCACTAGTCTAATAGTGCAATCACATGTATACAAACACGAACTACACAGAAGAATCACAATATATGAATCGTATCTTATTATAGAGTTGTTCCAACGCTTTTGGAGAAGAAATCTTCAAAAGAATCTTCACGCTAGAACTTGAGAGAATTGGAGAAGGAAGAAGGAGAAGAGCTTTCTTTTTCTTTGTTTTTCTATTGAGAAAAAATGTCGTCTCTTTCTCACAAGAGAACACATATATAAATCTAAAGGGACACAACTATTCTCAATGGTTGTGTCTCTTTCCAATAGTTGTGTCTCTTCCCTTTTATTTATTAATATAAATGTATAAATAATCACATATTATTTATCTGTTAATATGGATCCGGATTGACCCACATGGGTGACCCGATCCAGTTTCCTTCATAAGTGAATACTATGGGGTTAGGAATGAGGGTTGATGGTTATGGTGGGTGGTGTTGGGAGGAGCACAATGATGTAGGGAGAGGGGTAGGAGGTAGGTAGGTGGTGGGGGTCGGAGCATGGTGGAGTGGGGTGTTGAGGGACAAGTGGTGTAGAATATCATTATAGAACTTATTTTTTTTGCTTTCAATAGAAAAAGTATGTTTCTTCATTTTTGAGATTTTCTTACAAATTTGTAGATGGCATAGTATTGATTGACGAGGTTCGCGACGGAGTTAACACCAGGTGGGAGGTTTGAAGAAAAACTCTAAAATCTAAACGGTTCAAGTTGAACAGGACTAAAACTGAATACTTAAAGTGCAAGTTCACTGATATAACACATGAGATTAATGTGGAAGTGAGTCTTGGTACACAGGCCATCGCCGAAGAAAGAAAATTTCAAGTATCTTGGATTCTTAATCCAAAGACATGAAAAAATCAACGGTGATGTCACACATCTTATAGGTGCGGGATGGAAGAAATGGAGGCTTGCCTATGAAGTCTATTGTGATAAGAATGTACCACTGAAACTTAGAGCTAAGTCTACAAAATGGTCGTTAGGCCTACTATATTGTATGGAGAGCGGAATGTTTGCAGTTAAGAACTCTGATGTTCAAAAGATGAGAATTGCGGACATGAGGATGCTCAGGTGGATATGTAGACATATTAGGAGAGATAAGATTAAGAATAAAGATATCAGTGACAAGGTTAGAGTAACATCTGTGGTGAATAAGATAAGGGAAGCAAAAATGAGATGATTCGAACATGTGAAGAGGAGATGCGGCGCTGATACCCCAGTGAGAGATCGACACTGGTGGGTTTAAGGAGAGGTAGAGGTAGATCTAAGAAGTATTAAGGAGAGGTGATTAGACAGGACGTGATAAATCTTCAGTTTACTGAGAACATGATCTTAGATAGAAGGATATGAAGGTCGTGAATTATGGTAGAAGGTTATTAGGTAGTTGAGCGTTGTCTTGCTTTCCCATAGAATAGGCTTGGTGGTAGTTGATGCACTTTATTTGTTTCTCCTTTCGTACTAGTAATATTAACAGTATTCTCGTAGTTTCTTATCCTTCGATTTCTCTTACTACCTGTTATTTCTTGTGCTTTGGTTATCACATTATTTTGTTGTTGTTATTATTCTTTTTTCTTTTCTTTTTCTGAATGTTATGTAATATTTTTTCTATTATTTGCTATGTCTTCTTTACTTCTGTATTTCTTTTTCAAACTGCTTTGATATGCATTACTTGATTTAAGGGTCTTTAGCAACTTCTTTACCTCCACGAGATAGAGATAATATGTGTGTACATTCTATTCTTTTCAAACCCCACCCATAAAATTACACTAAATTTATTATTATTATTATTATTATTATTATTATTATTATTATTATTATTATTATTTTCTTAGAAAAATATTTTAAAAAATATTTCAATCAATCAAACATAACGAAATTAAAAAATATTTTACACAATAATGTTCCTCCATGCCAAATACACCCAAGTTTTTTCAACCTATTTGATAGTTGTCCGTTTACTTCCCCTTTGATTAATTTATTAAACAAAGTTGCTTCACTAATAAATGTGTAGAATAAAGAATTGATTGTTTCAATCCAATGCACGCGTTGCCGGTAGGACTACTATTGACTCGATCAAAAGTTACTTAATTGAAATAAATTAAAAAGCGAGTTATAATTAATTCACTCTATTTTTACTAAGTTTTAATTTATTTAGTTATTTTTTTATAATTTTTTGAGTTTCTAATAATATTTTTTCTTTATTATGCTTATATACAACATATCAAGCTAAAACAAAATATATTTTTAAATTTATTTTGACACCGTTTCTCATAGGTCATTAGACTACATACCAACTCAAGTTTTAAATGAGCTAAATTAATTGGACAAATCAAAATGATCGGAATAAATAAATAGATGGATCAATTAATTGCCCATTCAAACTTAAATGGATTAAACTAATCATATTATCATGAGTTAATTTCGTCACACCTAACTGCAAGTGATGAAAATGTGTCTATATCTCAAAAATTAAATTTGATGCTAAATTGCATGGAAAGACCTTTTTTTTTTCACAAAAGAAATTCTTCCGGGATTGGAAAATTTAATTTAATTGGTTTACTTACACCCATAATTGACAACTTTTTGATTCTTTTCTTGAAAAATAATTATTTTTGTAGAGATTCAAATTTTACAGGTGAAAGAATCCATGATAATATTTTGAAATTTTTACTAGTAAAATTTGAAACTCCATACCTACCTAGTACCTACCTTCTCCATTAGTGTCAATATTGAAACTCTCTCTCCACCCTCCAAATATTAGCCTATCTTTACCTAAACATAACAAGAAAGTACATTGCTTCAAACATCAATATTTATATACAATTTTACAAGAAAATTTATATATATATATATATATATATATATATATATATATATATATAAATAATTTTTGTTGTGTTGTTTGGTCAACTTTGGCAATTCGATAAGAACTTTTGTGCTTATCAGAGTGACCCTCTTACATACATTTGTTACAAAGTTTTTATACCACTAAGTTTATAATATGGTTGTCTCTTTCATATCAGAAATTCCAAAATTAGATTATTCTAGAACCATATAAAAGTGTTAATTTTTCTGGAAATAATCCTTTCATAACTATGATCCAAACTTTATTAAGGAAATAAAAGAAAAATAAATAGCTAATCCGACACAAAACAGAACTAAATGTTTGCCACAAAAATGGGTGTATATAAAAAGGAAAATGTTTTTCGAGAAAATAAGTGATTTTTTATATTTTTTGTTTTGATGTTTTTTTAAGTAAGCAAAAAAAGTTATTTTATCTCATAAAAATAGGGTTAAAATCTATATATATATTTTTTTTTTAGATCTTACTTGTAAAATTACATTGAATATACTGTTGTTAAGATTATGACAAAATATTCTTCAATTAGTATCCTTGATTGATAATGATGATGGTGACCTTCTTTGCCGTTTCCTAAGCTTGGTGAAGTTTTTAGATGCAAAACTTGTCCATTCAAGGGCTTCCACCAAAAGATTTTGTTTCCTAATTAGAAGAAAAAGAAGTTTGATTTCTCCAAAGAATCATTTAGTTTTTTTATATTGGAAATATAACAAAAGAAATTTTTCTCAAATCAGAAAGTTTGTTTCGTTTGGTTTACTTATACCTTTACGAGTTAGTGATGAGTTTGTCCCTTGCTAAATCTAGCCTGTTCCATAAGAAGATTGGTTGTTTCAAACCACTACCACCCACACAAGTAGAAATAACGTTAATTAGTCAACTTTCGACTTTATCTTTGAAAAACAATCACTATTATAAAGTTCTTCCATAACAAATGCATGCAATTCCAGAAAGTTTTTTTCTCTTTTTTTTTTTTAAATTTTTTTCTTTTGTTCTTATTGTTGTTTTATATGGCTGAGATGAGTCAATACCTACCTTCTCAGTCAGTGGAAATGAAATCCCCTCTCCACCCTTTAAATATTAGCTATCTTTACCTAAACATATAACACCGAAAGTACATTCCTTCTATCTTCAATATTTACTTGGAAAAGAAAACGCGAGAGAATATTTTATTATATATATGTTGTCCCTTTCAGATCAAATATTCTTAAATTTGATTATTATTCTAGAACCATCTAAAGAGTGTTTTTCTAGAAGAATATAATGAGTGTTTTTTGGAGTTAATTTCTCTTATAATCACTTAACTAATAATTATTTTCTCAAAAGTCACTTTTTTTGTTGAAGTGATTCTTGTTTTTCACTCCAAGATTCCACGTCTCAAGCACTCTCACAAAAATATATATCCCTGAAAATAATACTTCTAAAACTAAATCCAAAATCTAAGAAAAGAAAAGAAAATAAATAACTAAACCACCAACCAAAAAGAAGAAAAAAACGTCTTAAAGTTAATCATTGCCTCATACAACAAAATCACATTTAACTAAATTTCCAATTGATTAAAAAAAATATAATTTACTGAAGTTATAGGTAGAACATATCTATCTCTATATATGTATTTATATAGAGAGAGTTATAAGCAGCAAAATGTTCTTCAATTAGTATTCATGATGTTCTACTTCTTGGTGATGATAGTGACCTTCTTTTCTTTTTTCTATGTTTGGTGAAGTTTTTTAGATGCAATACTTGTCCATTAAGGGTTGCCACCAAAAGATTTTGTTTCCTACTTGGAAGAAAAATAATTTGATTTGTCCGAAGAATCATTCGTGTATTACTCATCCTCACGTGCTAAAAAATCACTATTTTCTTATTAAAAAATGTTTAGTGACTATTTCCATAGATATTTAATTTGATTGAATCGGTGCGAAAAAAAATAATATAACGTTTTCATATGAAAAAATTAGGAAGTTTTTCACTATTTCAGTGAGAATCTGTTTCCCACCATGCATTTTTCAATGAGCTAGTTCAGTAAAAAATGAATGTAAAATCATATTTTATAGCACAATTTCTCACTGATTTGCAATGGGAAAGATATCTATTTCTAATAGTGTCAAAAAGCTCATGTTGGATGTGCAACCCTTAAATTTAGACCACGACATCTTAGATAACTAGTTATGTTGCTCAGGTTCATTAAAAGTATTGCTATACTCATATATTCGTGTTGAGTTCTTCTAAAATATATTATTCTTTAAGGATGTGGTAATGCATCTGGTGACATTTTTAAAAGTCCAAGCGCTATCGCTCGACAATTAGTACCATTTTCAGTCTCTTACGGAGCAGATTCAAAATTTAATTGATGGATTTGACTTTACAATTTCTTACAAAATATTTAGATTTGTTACCATTGATCAAAATAAAAGAGTACATTTATTTATACCTTATGTCATAATTTCCCAAATAAAATTTCCATTCTGTTACGTTACACATATTTGTCCTTTTCTTTTAACAACTTCCATACTTTGTGTTGAATAACTGGACGTCGACTTGGCTTTTTCATTTTAAAAAGGTGAAAATCATTTATCTCTCAAATTTTAGTTACAAAACTTAAACTCCTCCTTTAGTTTTGAACAATAGATCTTTTTGTTTTTTGTATTATGGTTTAATTTCAATTTTAATCATTATGTTATTATATAAATTATATTTAACTTTTAGTTAAACAATGTGAGTGGTTTTGTCTAGGGGTGGAGCATAGTTTGGACCAATCCAAAATTCAAATTGGAATTCGAACTTTTTGGATATATAATTTGGATTATGGATTGAAATTTGAATTTCATTTTTAAAATTTATGGATTTGAATTGAATATTGAATTTAGTACTACGAATTTTCAGATATTCGAAATCCAAATTTACCCCTTATCTATCCAATACTAATCAATCTAATTTTCATAGGTCCAATAAATTAGTACCCTACCCATATCATATTTGTTGTTATTATCATGTATTTTTGTGTGTTGTGACAATAAATCTGATAAAATTGTAAATTGTTCCATGAGTAAGTAATTAGGCTGACCCCAATTCTTGTTAGTGGTAATGGTAGAAAGCTTCGGGGGAGAAGCGTAGCCAAAACGCACCGAGACGTTAGGGGGAAGCGAAAGTATCAAAAGGCGTATGCCCCACTATTTGGGGCGTTGCGTAAGGAGAATGCTGAGGCGAACACCCTTAGGCATAAGTCCCGAAAATTACTACTACCAATTAAAATATTTAAGCTTAATTACTAAAATATTTAATTGTTAAACTTAAATAATACTTAAATACTCAAAGTAAAATAAAAGTAGATCGAAAACTTAAAACTCAAAATTTTAGAAGCACATTTAATATTTACTTATAATGTGTTTTTTTTTTGACAAACTTATATTTTTGAGGACATATAATGATTTATTATATGAAAAGTTGAATTTATATATTTGATGTATTGTGTTGTCTTGGTTAGCTTTTTTAGCTGAAGCAGTTTTAGATACATCTTCCACTAATTTTTATTTCTTAAATAAATTTTATGTAGTTTTACCTTTTTTGGTGATTTATCTATTTTAAAAATATTTATTTTAATTATATAAAACTTATAAAATATTAAAAATTAAAGGATCATGGAGCTTACACTCTATTGCCTCGGGGCTTATGCCTCCCTCCGTAATAGGTAAAACGCCTTGCCTCGTGCCCCCCGCCTTTTAAAACATCGGTTATGATCGGCCATAAAGACTCAAAATTCAAAACCAAAAATATTAAAAATTCAAAATCAAACTTAAAAAATCTAATCAAATCCGAGATTATTTGGATTGAATTTGGATTTTACTCTTTTTAATCCAAAAATCGAACGTTCACCCCTTGTTTTGCCCCCTCACAAACGGAACTTAAATTAAAGAAACAAACGTACAATTTTTAAAAAAAATTGGGAGTAGGAGGAAGGGAAAATTGGCGAAGGAATTACAAATTGTGGGAAATTGAACACGTGATGATAAGGTAAAAATTCAAATACAACCAACTGAGCTACTAAAATTCCCCCGACAAACATTTAAATACTAAGACAAGAGGAAGTTTAGCATTTATTTCAAGAAAATCATAACAATATTTAATTTGAATTTTCTTATCTTTGACTTGAAATTTAATAACTTTAGAATGTTGTTAAACTAGTTAGTTATCTCAAGGATTTTTAAGTGAAAAAAATATGTGACAAAAGAAAGTACCAAAACATTATACCTAATAAAGCAAATCCATTCATGTATTTTGAGAAAAAGATTTAATTAGTTTACCCCCTTACTTTGTTCATAACCTTGAGTCCATTAAATCAAAGGGTACATATATTTGAGCGAAAAAAAAAACAATGAGTCAAATTTATTTTAAAAAATAACAAAAATTAAATGTAAACTAATTTTGAAAGTAGAGGAGTAAGTTTGACCCTTTTTTATAAAAGAATCAAGCACATATATAAGAATATGTACGTATTATTTTGAGGTGACTACTTCCACAAAATTACTTGGCATCTTAAGTCGCAAACCTAAAACCTAATAGTGTAACACTACGCTTGAATGTTACACTTTAGATTTGAATTTTATAGGTTTGCGTTTGAATTCACAGTTTTATCGTTGTTCCATTTCATTTATCAGGTTCAGAATTTATTATTTAATATATCTTCTATCATATCTAGCTATAAAGTCTGAATCAAAAGTATTGAATTCGAATAAATCTGTGTCATGTATAGCATGCATCCTACCTTGGCTAGATGCAACTTACCTTAAGGATTCTTTGGTCTGTACTGGCTATTCTTTGATGTCTTTGCCACATTTATGTGGAACAGAATAATAATTTAAAGAGTGATCTAGATAGACATTATAAGATGCTCAAAGTAGTCATCCTCAAGCAAGTTCTAACTGCAATATTTTAATGCTAGATATATATATACAAACATTGAATATATATAATTTTTCAAACAAAAAAGTCGAGAATCAAATCATGTCTTTTAAAATTTGAATGTCAAAACCAATTGTGTCTTCATGGCATATAAAGATTATATATTCTTCCAAAGGGTGAGGTTATGAAGTCATGAACGTTTGACAAGGAGGAAACATATATTTTACTTTGGATACACAAGAAATGTCAAGAGAATACATATAGAATATGAATGTTAGAAATAAATAAAGGATGATGATGCACAATTTTTTTTAAAGATAGAATTAATAGAATTATTCTTCAATTTTGTGGCTCAAAAATAAGAAAAAAAACGTGTTGTGTAGCCTAGAGAAAGTACCAAGTGGTCAAGTGGAAAGTGAAAAAGGAAAATAAAAGAGAAAGAATTTAGTAGAAGTAACATTAAAAGATTTACTTAAATCAAATTTCAAAGTAATTGGCGCCGCATATTAAATTCTTTTTCCACTTAATTCTGTGTACAATAAAAGATCATTCGTAGGGTAATGGGCAAAATGACTTAGGTTGGAATAATGTTGGAATTTGTAGGGGCAGCCTTTGTTGTTCTCTTATTCTTATATCCTTCAAAATTTGCCCCTTTCCCCAAACAAACCACGTGTACTAGATTCCAAAAAAGGCAATAAGTAAATCGATTTTAATAAATAAATGGAATGATCGAATCAGATGAGATTCTGGTAGAGTTTTGAAAGCGCATAACCAAGACAGGTTTGGAGTGGTTGACTGAGTTGTTTAATGAAGGCGAAGTATAATAATTCTGTTGTACAAGAATAAGGGTGATATCCAGAACTGCAACAATTATAAGAGTATCAAGTTGCTAAGTCACACCATGAAAGTTTGAGAGAAGGTGGTGGAGTTAAGGGTGAGGAGGGATGTGTCAATTTTTGAAAACCAGTTCGGATTCATGCTGAGGCGTTCAATCACTGAAGCCATCCATCTTGTGAGAAGATTAATGGAGACATATAGGAAAAGAAAAAAAAAACTTACATATGGTGTTCATTAACCTTTGAAAAGACCCAAAGTCCCGCGAGAAGTCCTTTGGAGATGCTTGGAGTGTAAAGGTATACTAGTGACTTACATTAGGGCGATAAAAGGCATGTATGATGGAGCCAAAACTGGACTAAGAACAATTGGAGGAGATTCGTAGCACTTGCACCAAGGATCAATGTTTAGCCCATTTCTATTTGCCTTGGTGATGAATATATGAATTGACGCGTCATATTCAGGGTAAGTGCCTTGATGTATGTTATTTGCAGATGACATTGTTTTGATTGAGCAATTATTGGGGAGAATTTTGAATTTCTTGAAAACGCTTACTGTAGAAGCTTATTTGAACGGTCGTTGATGAACTACTGGTCATGCTACTCCAAAACTAAGTCGGCTAGCCTATTTGTACAACGTACGTCATGCACCTAGCCACCTATAGGGTTAAAATGAGTGAAAAATAAGTCCCTAGACTTATGCGAGATCAACATCTGCAAAGTCATATTGTTGATCAAGCTGGTTCTCATACTAAAATTGCATATGGGTTTGTCATTATTAACAATGAGAAATTTATTGAGCTAAACTGAAATTATGTTTTGAAGAGTGACAAATAACTACAAAAGAATCAAGTCCTTTGAAGTTCTCAATGCAAAAGTAGTAGTGTTCATGATTGACAAACAAATGAAGAAGAACCAGACCCTTAAAAGGTATCTTGAAGGAACATAAGTCGCCGAAGTTCTAGGTCTTTTGTAGACACATGTTGGTAAGAAGTTGCAAAGTAGGTTTCAAGTATAAGAAGAATTTCTTAAGAAATTGAATTTATAGGATAAACACGTAGATCGAGGAATAAGAATTCAACATGAAAATGTTTTCATATTTTCACAAAAGAAAAGAATTTTGGAAATAAGGGAAATCGTGTGATTATCGAAAAAAATAAGAAAATCCAGTCCAAGTATGATTAGATTTCTTAACCAATTCGATGGAATTTATAGCAAGAAACCAAGGGACATTCGACCATCACTACTCGTATATAAAGTACCACATTAATTTTATTGTCTTGCAATGCTATTCGCACATATTAAAAATTATTGTTGGCAAATAGTAGTTATTCTGAGAGTGCTTTGAGTGATTCAATTGTTCAACGAAAGAACTTAATCCATCAGAAGTTGTCCTAGTTCTATAGAGTATTAAGATACGTTGAGTCTTTTGTTTTTGAATTGTAACCTATTTGCTTTCATAGAAGCTTTGTAATAGGTGATTATAGTACTAAAATGTTCGAGTTTACTTTCTAGACTAAGAGAAGTGTAGTCTTGAAATAGGTTGCTATAATTAAGTAAATTGTAGAAGTGTAAGGTACTAGAGATAGTCTCTTTCGTTAAAGACTTCTAACCTAAAACTACTTAAGTTTCAGTGAAGTTTAGAGGTAAATCCTACAAAGGTAGATTGTGAGTTTTTGCTCTCTTGAGCAAGAAGTTTTCCACGATAAATTTTTTTGTGTTGTTTATATTTTGAAAATTACTTCTTATTTGGTGATTGAAGAATCCGATTCTTCAACACAGTAGGACGTGATAGCTAAAACAACAAGTATTCATGTTGGAAGTCTCACTTTGAAAATAAAATGCTTTGTTTCAAAAAGGTCTCTATTTTCAATGTTACAACCCGAAATGTTTTGAATATATGTCTATTTTTTGTCGAATCTTATTTGTTCATTCTTAAAAACAGACTAGAATTCCTTTTTATTATCTGCTTTTACTCATTTTTTAGTACACCTCAATACAAGATAAGCTTCTGAACTCCGATTAATAGATTAAAAAAATACTTTATCATCTTATCACATCCTTTAATAATAGATATATATATCTTATTGATCTATACACTAAGGATAACTATGAAACAAATTGTCATGTGTTTGTTCATTTTAAAAAATATTGCTTATCATCTTTTTGTTTATTTATTATTTTACTCACCCGACTTCTTGGAATTTTTATTATATTACAATTATTTAATTGATAAAAATTATATCTGGAAATATTTTTAATACTCCTTCGTTGTTGGAATATAAAAAGGCTAATTATAACCAGACAAGATAAGTATTGGCATTTAAAAAATAATACGAGTTTGCCACAAATGCAAGACATTTGTCATGTTATCAGCACATGTTTGAAATTTTAATAGAAGCCAATCTAAAATTCTAAGTTTTATTAGTTCAACTTTTAAGATTTTTACCAAAATCAATTATCTTAAAAATTATGAGTTCATATTCACTATTTATTTTAATTCTTATGAATTTTTACATATAAATTTATGCATCACACGTTAAAAATATTAAATTTAGATGAATTCGATAAGAGAAAAACCCTACATCGCATAATAGTTCATGACAGGAACAATTGCATCATGTTGCACTTTAGAGTATAAATAAAAAAATGATATGAAGTTATATTCTAGTTCATGTGTTGGCTTAATGAATGTAACATCAGTTGAAAGAGATGGGATCATTAATTAACATTAGTTGAAAAAAAATCTTAGAGCTAATTACGAAAATAATGTTAAAAAATTATAGATCATGGTAAGTAGCAAATATTGAAGACAAAACGTGAAAAGGCCGGTTGAGATAGTTTGAACATATTTTGTATTGACTTATGTATTGGGCCCGTAGATCATGTAAAACTCTGGTAAGTGAAAGTATTAAAAGAGAACATGGAAGACCTAAAATCACAAGGAAGAAAGTGGTCTCAAAATACCTTTAAATTCTTTGTATCAATACAAACTTAACTAAAGATACGATACAATGGAAGAAAAAGACTCATATAGATGATAACAACTACTACTACTACTACTACATGTTTTCACTTTTAGTTTTTTTTTTTGTTGTTGTTGTTTTGGCTTAAAATCAAGTGTTCAGAAGTACTTTTTTTTTACTTACCTAAACACTGTAAAAAAGCTTAAATGCTATCTTAACTTAAGAGCATTTAAAATAAGTCAATCCAAACGGACTTTATATGATATGAATTTAAAGAAAAAAGTATAGATTCATCGCAGATTCTAATTTATTTGGGATTGAAGCCTAATTATTGTATAGATCATTGTAAGTGGACTTTGATTTCACTGGATGACGAACTTGAGCACTACATTTGAGTACCAATAATTATCTGTAACATTACAATTTAAATTAAAAAAAATTAACCAAGTGTATTCCATTTGTTGCAAACATGTACTAGAAATTTAACCAAAAAGTAGGTGGTGTTTATCCTATCATACAATTCTGCGTTATTATGCGTCATTTCACATGATGATAGAGATGTTTGTGTTTTGTGGTTGGAGTAAAATATTGAAGTGAAACTTTGTAGAAAGGGTGGATGCACCAAACTTAGTACAACAACTTGGGATGTCAGGATATTTCTTAAAGTTTCCAAAATATATACTCTGAAAAAACATTGAGCATAATTCAACTTTAGAATCAAATATTTGGAAAATATTTGAACTTTAAGGGTGTGTTTGGTACGAATGAATATTTTCTTGGAAAACAAGTGGATTTCTTACTTATTTTCTAGTGTTTGGTAAGTACTGGGATGTTGGGTGGGTGGGGAGTAGACAATGAACTTAGAAGTAACTTGTTTTCCCTACTGCCATTAGGAAAGTCATTTTCCTCATTTTCAAAGAATTTGTTTTCCTAAAGAAAATATTTGACCAATCAAACATGAAAAAATTAAAAAATATACTTTGAAAAATATTTTCCTCCGTACCAAACGCACCCTAAATCTTTTGATTCCAGCACGTCTATGAATCTTCTAGAAAATTTGGGCAGATTGCTCGAGACATAACTTCCCGGTAGGAGTGGCATGGTATAGTATATACCGAATTATCATACCATAACGAAATTTTTGATACCGTGATTTTGGTATTATGGTATTTGATATGGTATATGGTATACATTTTAAATTTTTTTGGTACTCGATACGGTATTTGGTATTTAAAAATACCATACCAAAATATCGAATACCATACCGAAGTATATATATATTATTAAAATACTAACAAATATACAACCTAGTATTAGTATAAACGAAATGTTTAGAAGTTGAAACTTTGACTACTCTATTTTGATTGAAATGTCTTTTAATATAATTGATTAACAAAAGAAGTTGTTTGTACTTTCTTTTGAATATATATTTCTACATGTATAATGTGTTAGTATGATACAATTGAAACTTTTTTTAAAAAAAGTCGTAGTCATAATACTCTATTATACGAGTATATATTAGTCGACGTAGAACAAACTATGGTTACCGATTTACCATATCGCAAAATACCAAAATTGAACTTCAAAATATCGAACCATACCGAATTAATTTAGTATGGTAATGATATAATATTATTAAAAATCGAATACCGAAGTTACCGTACCGAAATTTTAAATACCGTACCATACCATACCATGCTCACCCCTACTTCGCGGCTAATTCTCAACTAAAATAAATAAAATAAAAAGATAGACCGAAACAAATCAATATTGGTGTCTCCAATAAATTTTAAAGTAATAAAAATTAATTTTAATCACAAATAAATTATAATGAAATAGAGATTTTATTAATGAATATTAGTGAGTACTGTTGGGGTTTAGATATGAAAAAATGAACAGAAAATGGAGAAAAAATAGAATTTTGCTTTTGCTTTTTGTAAAGTGCATTTGTACCACATTGGTGGTGGAAAAGAAATTTCAAGTGTTTTTATTAAGAAACACTTCCTTCTTGTCTTAAAGGATTAAGAAGAAGACAAGCCTTGCGCTGTCTTTGGCTTTGACTTTGTCTTTAGATTTAGATCGAGAGATTATTTTTTGGACAAAGTTTATTTAAATTTTAATTGTTTAAATCAAAATTCTAACCCAGAATTCTCCATGTGCGAGCCGCACTTCGGCATGTGCGAAATGCACATGAATCGCACGTCAAAAGAACGCATCCTTTCGACTCACTGGTTGTGACATGCGATGAGACATGCGACACGTACAATGCCTTGTGCGTTTCGCACATCCCATGACACATGACTGCCGGTTTGAGCAGTCTCACTGGTTTCTGTGTGACGGGACGTGCAACGTGCACTTTCTCATGTGCGAATCGCACGTCGTTCCATCGTATCTGAAACAGTATAATTTTTCTGAACCTTTGCTTCCTTTCTGAAACAGTGCATTTTGGCTATAAATATCTGATTCTTCCTCAGATATGAAGCACGAATTTAAGTACTATTTGAATACAAGAAACATAAACATACTTCTATATTTCTTCTAAATTCAAGTGTGATTTACTACCGTTGAGTGGTTCACCGATCAATAGGATTTGAGGTACTGCTATTCTATTGATGCTTAATCATTCTTTCCTGGGAGGATATTTCCATCAACCTCGGGTGTTTGAGGGGAATAATTTCCTTAAGGACACACTGTGCATTCAGTGGGCTCGATTTCTCCTTCATCTCTTTTCTTCTACTATTTTTCGTAAATAGTTTAAGTTTTTGTTTCTACTTGTTAGTTTTAAATAAAGATTTTATATCATTCAAATAACAAGTACAACTTTGTTTATCCCTTTTTTCTCTCTTAAATATTTTTCGTGATTTGAGGCTTTCTTAAATGTAGGATGATGTCTTTCTTGTGATATATTTGATTGTCAAGAATGTCAAACAATATTTTGCTTTGAAAAAGACAATATGTGATGTCTTGATATCTTTGTGGATATCCAAAATTTTATATGATATTCGATATGTTGATCTCTTTGTTAATACCCAATATATTTGAGATATTGATCTGTTTGTGAATACTGAATAATTTATGAGATATTTGAGATCTTGATCTCTTTGTGAATATCCAATAGTTTATGGGATATTTGAGATATATTTGAGATGCCTCCTCAAGAGAATATATATACCCTTTTTATATAAGAGTGAGTTAGGATTTAGGATAGAGTACCCCAAAAAAATCCTAATGAACCTTAGAGTTTGAATATGGATTGAACTCGCCTCATAAAATCCTATTTTAAATTCGTAGTTTCAATGTCTACAACTAGGTCTCCACAGTAAAAGTTGTACTCCTTTTGTCCCAATTTATATGAGTTAGTTTAACTCGGTATGAAGTTTAAGAAAGAAAAAAGATTTTTGAAATGTGTGGTCTAAAATAAGTCATAGATATTTGTGTGGCTGTAAATCATTTCATTAAGGATAAAATAGGCATTTTAAAGTATAATTGTTACTAAATATAGAAATGTGTCATTCTTTTTAGAACTGACTAAAAAGGAAAGTGAGTCATATAAATTGAGATAGAGGGAGTAAATATTGACATAGGTCAATGTAGGCTTTCACGAAGAGAATGTCAGTACACCATGGTGGTACTCAATGAGTTAATAATTTCTTCACTAAAGCTGAAATGATATTTAAAGAAAACAATATAAAAAGACCTGCTCAAATGGTAAGCACCTTTTACCTCCAATCCAAAGATTATGAATTCGAGTCGCCAAGATTTTAAAGCATAAACATTTGAAATTAGTAAAAATATCTAAGCAATAACAATACTTATAACTTTTCGAAAAAAAATTCTTGCTTTCTTTTCGAAAGCAATATATAAAACTCAAAACAGATAAATATTAAAACTTTTTTTCAAGACAATACTTGTAAATTGTTAAAAATGTGTTCTTTCTTTTCTTTCTTTCATAGGGAGCACTATTTGACTCTGGCTTATTTTGATTCTAAATATATTACCATATAATTAGTATGACGAACGGTCTCGCCTAAAAATTATATTGTGCATATATATATAAATTAAATTGTTCAACTCTCTTTACATAAGTATAGCGACATAGATGGCTCAAAAAAATTGCTTAATTAACGTCGCTGGTTCAATCCTAGGTGTGACATTCTTGCATCTTTTTTGAATCCCCTTGTTAGAATTCCGGCTCTGAGTCAAGCATGGTAAGATAGACAAGAAAGCCGATGATTCGTGGGGTTCTTGAGTTTGATGTTTTCTTCCCTCTATACAAATCTTCCTCTGTTTAACACTCCACAAATTCTTGTCAATGAACTTGCACAACAATGCTGACATTTTCTTGAATTAGCATGTTTACTTGCTAGACCTTGCTGATCTATACTTATATTTTGTAGCCCATAATAAGTAGTGCATAAAGTTTAATGCACTTAGTATGCACATTAGCCAGTAGAACCTCTCTAAATGGTAGTGATTCAAGTTGCTACCCGAGAGCCATGGCTTGTTCGTTGAGATGCCCGTTACACGATTGACAACAGACACTATAACCGAGCTGAGGTAGTATCCGATGGCTAAAGAAGCCCACGACAGAGATGTTGCCAATGATCTCATACTCACTGGTGCTTCCGAAAAACAGAATTCTAGTAGCCCTGCTAGTGTGAAAAGATCGGCTGATCCAAGAAACAAGTACTGAAACGCGATCCAAAAGAATGTTATAGGCAACGGTTTGGCAGAGTCGAGGAGTCCTGAGTCAGTAACTACTCTTTTGCGTTTGATTTCAACAAGGGCTGCGATTGCCATTGCCACGATGGAGAGGACCAAACCGATACCAATGCGTTGGAGGTGAGAGATGCCCATCTCTGTTTTGGTTACTCTACGAGCGAATGGGATGATGAAGTGGTCGTAAACTGGTGCCAGGATCATGATGAACAGGACAGGGAAAACGGGGAGTGAAGCCGGTGGGAGTTTTAAAGAACCGACCTTTGTGTTCATTGAGGCTGCTTGTTGGACAGAGAATGTAGAGAGTTGAGCAAGGCAGCAGTTGAGCATGATGGTACAGGCGAAAATCGGCAGGATTTTCATCACAATCTTGACTTCTTCCACTTGTTGCACTGAACATTCTAGTGCACCACAAGCTTGTGTGTCTGAAACAGCCCGATTAAGGAAGCTAAGACTTGTCGATGGAGTTTCAATTGATCCTACGTCTTTTCTTTTTGAATCTACGCCACCTTCCTTGCCGGTTGGAATTGGAGGACAAGGGCTTGAAGCCATACTTGCTATAGCACTAGTTGAGTTTCTTGATGCACCAGAATTTACCAAGGCAGCAATTAGAACCTATGCATAAAAATCATCATTTTTAGTTGCTTAGAAAAGATATAACTCAAAGCGCACTTGTGTAAAGTACATTTTAAAGCTATGTTGCTTGGACCCTCCAGAAATGTTGTCGCCGTTGTGTAGTTCCTCCAAAAATGAACAACTTTTGGAGGATCCGATTTTGAAGAGTCCGAGCAACATAGTTTTAAAGTGTGTATAATATGAAATAGATTATGAAAGAGTGAGGCTTTATGAAGCTGTATACCTTGCTGATTGTTGTAAAAGGGCTTCCACAAGGTATCTTGTTCCTATAGAACGGCGAACCAGCAAGGAAGATTAGGATCGACAAAAATATAGCAAACGTTGAAATTCCGAATCCCCATTGCCAACCTTTATTGTCTTCCACCCAAACCACAAATGTCACAGCAATGAGACCTCCAAAGGCGAGGCAAAACACGAAGTAATTGAAGAAAGTTGATCTTTGCTTTCGTCCTTGTGGCGTTGCTTCATCAAACTGTTCAGCACCGTGGGGCGGGAGTGATCCCTTTATACCTCCTACACCCAATGCCACTAGGTAAAGCCCTATGAACAACATTGCAGCTTGTGCACCGTGAACATGTTCACAAGGCACGTTAGGCGATGCTTGAAGGTCGCATTTTGGTGGCTTCAACAACCCCGAACGAGCCTGTATGGTGAGCACCACTAGTCCCTGTGTTTGCATACACAATTTCAGGAAATATTCAGAATCTATCAATCAAATCTTTGTTATGACAAATTTAAAATGATGCATGAATTATGTGTAGAAGTTTTGTTTAAAGCTTTCAGCTTCAGTTGACATTCCCCTAGTTGGAGTAGCAAAACTCGGATTAGACAAGAATCTCATTTTTAGGTAGTACGAAGGAGGAATTGGCCCAAAATTTGCCCGGGGTCAAGACGGTGTCGGGCGCCGACAACTGACTCAATTGCCCCCGAATTGTGTGAAATGGTTGGCTATTACTAGGCTCACTAACTCTGCCTGGGGTGTAGGTGCCTCTTATTTTTCAGCAGGAATATACAGGGGCAGCATATGTATTTTTAAATGTTATTAGTTCTAAGACCCAAGTAGTACTAATCAGGGGCGGAGCTAGAGTTTCGGTTACTAGTTCGGCCAAAATCCAGTAGTTCAAACCCTATATTTGTATTAAAAATTCATCAAATATGTACAAATTATTAATTTAGAACTCAATAACTTTAGTCCCAAATCTATAAGCTTCAAATCCTACCTCCGCCTCCGGGACTAATTAAGAAAGGAGTGAGCCCAAAGAGCTCATAAATAAAAAAGTCATGGAAAAGTTTCTCTAGCTGTCATGTACAGGAATAAAGAGACACTCTCCTCCTTTAAGTCCACTTTTTGACATTCCAAATTCAGATACTAACTCTACATACTAATTAAATCCATCAAAAGTTTATTTTAATACCTACCAACAGTAGAATCTTTCACATTAAAGCCATATATAAAATAAAAATAAAAGTTAATGATAGAAATATGTTCACATGATATGCAACATTTATCCTAATCAGATGTCTCGAGTTTGAATTCTATCAGGTACTGAGTCGTCTTTGTTCGGAATCGCGTTACCCCATAATATGGGACTTTCCCTTGTGACTCCAATTTTAGTCGGACCCCAATGAGAGTATCGAACACCGAATGGGAAACTAAGTGGTTGTTTGGTACACGGGAGGGGATAAGCAGGGATATTGCATGGGTTGAGTCGTTGAGATATCCCATGAGACTATTTTATCCCACCTTTCATATAGGATAGTAATCCCACCATTTTAGTACAAATGATAGAATAAACTAGTCTCAGTATTAACTAATATCTTACACCAAATATAGAATAAAGTTAATCTCATATTTATACCGGAATTATAATACTTATCCTACGTAGCAAACGACCCATGAAAGAATAAAAGAACATGGCATGCAACAAAGGGAGAATTAGGATTTAACAAAGAAACATGAGGCTAGGTGGCCCCTTATAGTTTGGAATATTAAAAAAAAAAATCTAAACTATTCTATGCACATTTTTACTTTTGATAGGTGTATAATCAAGCATTAATAAGTTGCTATAAGGTCATTTGCCCTTTTGCCAAATGAATATAAAATTGTTCCCCTATGGGAATTCTCTCATAATGTAAAGTTTATGTCTATTTAATGAAATTCATAGCACTGCCACATTACTAAAAACCACACACCTGTTACATAGGCCTCCTAAAAGCTCATTTTATTTTAATTATTTTAATCAGCACTTATGATTAATATTCCCATAGAGTTAACCATAAAAAGCAAAACCCTATTGCTATATGTCACTTTACATGCCATTTATACAAACCTTCTAATTTAAAATTTCCAAAAGTGATATGCTAATTGTGAGTTGTAGACTTATAAATGTTACTATTTCAGTCTCCATTGGAGTCATTTGCTATGTGAAAAGCTAACAACATTCCAAAATTCATCAAATATATAAAGTCATACATAACCACATAGATAAATTATAAAAAGAAAACATGGCCTCGAATATGACCTTTTAAATACCTAGTTTGGCTGTTCATGATTTCTAGATAAATCATCCACAACAACAACATACCCGTGTATTCCCACAAAGTGAAATCTGGGAAGGGTAGAATGTACACAAACCGTACTCTTATTTCAGAGGTGAGATAAAGAGGATGTTTCCAATAGACCCCGGCTCAAGACAAAAAAATGACCAGTACAAGAAATATAGACAATAAACGAAAATAATAGATTGTCGCAGAACAATACTACAACAAAATCAAAACTTGTTTTTAACAAACGAGACTTAGATGTTAAAGAAAAAACTTTAGTACTAGTACTAGTTGATTAATTATTTATGATATTTCTTGTACTTGCAATATTCCACATCATAGAGTTAACAAAATTGGGTATGGGCACAAGGCAAAGCCACCAAAAAGGAAAGAGTCAATCCAAAACTTGCATTGGTCCTACCACTATTAACACCAAAGGTGATGCAATAGGATTAACAAATCAAGACCAACTAAACCAAAAAGTCACACAACATAACAAAAAAAAGGTGAGAAAAGAAAAATAAAATAAAAGGAAGAGTAAGAATATATCATGAAGTATGTATGATGTATAGTGAAAATTAGCATATATTAGATGAAATAGTTGAAGTGCGCGCAAGCTGATTTGAACATTATAAAAATAACGGTTGCGGAGGTGAGGCCTTATGCATTCAGGGGTCGTTTGGTAGTTAATAAAGAGATAACTTATTCATGTATTAATTTATGTATAAATTATATAATGTTTTGGTAGCTAGTTAGGAAATAAGTTATTCATGTATAAAATTAATACGACGTTTGATTTACAATTCAGAAATTCACATAACTAATATATATATAAGTTATGAGGAAATTAGTATATTATCGTATATAGGGTAGAAGATGGAATAGCGGCTAATATGTGCAAAATTGATATATTTGGATAACTAATACATATATTATCAATACTCGCATAATTTTAACCAGCTGTCAAACGAATCGAAATTCATAAAGATGTTCTAATTTGGTGTAAAATAATTTCTTTTCCTTATACGATATGACAACTTGAATGCTAAAACAAACAATATTGTTACATTTCTTTTCCAACAATTTTTTTAGATGTTTGTATTTATAATTTTTGTCTTTTTGCTAATTACGCCCTCATCTAATTCCAAATTCCGATTTCCAACAACAACAAATCCTTATCCCAACGCCCGCAATTTGACATAAATACTCCATAAAAATTGATCCATATATATCTTTGCCATATATAATTTTTTGTTTCAAAATAAGTGTCTCTTTTAAAAAAATAAATTGTCCCAAAATAAGCATCAATGCTCTAAAAATTCAAGACAAAAAATAATTATTATTTTCAATTATATTTTTATATTGAAAAATTACTTCTGATCTTAATAGTGTTCAATTCTCAAGTATAATCTAATAAATAAAAGTAACTTAGTAAATTATATCTTGTATTTTTTTTAATGAGCGTAAAATGAACTAAAATGATACTTATTTTGAGACGAAGGGAGCATTATCTTCACCTTCCTCACTATTCATATGCCTTGATCCAATAAAGAAAAGTTGCCTATTGGTAAATATTTTTCCTAGTCTATAATTTGATAATCGAGAAATTCTTAAAGTCAGTTTACACCGTTCAAAATTCAATGAGTAATGAGTCTCCTCCTCCACATTCTCTACTTAAGCACCAGACTTTTTTCAATAGGGTTCGAACTCATAACGTACACTTTTACCAAATAGGCCAATTAAGTCCAAGGGGCAATACATTTCTTAGTCTATTGTCACCATACATTACATAGTGACAAACGTAAAGTTTGGGAGAAAAAAAAGTAGTTAAATCCAAACAAAAAAGGTTATGTATGTAATGGGTCCCTAGAAAATGCAAAACTCAAACTAGATACGCTGCATGAATAATATATGTGGGGGAAGGTTGGATTCTTATTATGATCTTCCACTAAAAATAAATTGTATTCCGTCCATCTTATTTTACGTGGCATCATTTAATTTGATACGGTATTTCAAGAGATTTTTTTTTTTTTGAAAATTGTAAAAATAAATTGTATTCCGTCCATCTTATTTTACGTGGCATCATTTAATTTGATAAGGTGTTTCAAGAGATTTTTTTTTTTTTGAAAATTGTGATCTAAAACGATCCTTTGATATTTGTGTGGTTGTAAAAGGGGGATTTTAAAGTTAAATTATTTCTAATAATAGAAATGTGATTTTTTTTGGGGACGGATTAAAAAGAAAAAGGTATCACGTAAAATGAGACGGAGCGAGTACTATCTAAAAATGGATTCTAATTCGACAAAGATCTTTTCATCCTATAAAGTTTAGTTTTCCACAATACCACAATTTATTTATTCTTTTAAAAAAAAAACAAATCGAATCATATCATAAGTGGTCTCTTTTCAAAGTCATGGTTCATGGGATTTCTTTTGGAATTTTAAAGAATAAGAATGACCAAAAAAGAGTTCCATTATGGGGTTAATATTAATTTTCCAAAATTTCTTAGTTAACAAGTTTGATGTTTGGTTTGATGGATTGGACAATGAATGGGGAAAAAAAGAAAAGAAGGAGACAAGAGAAGATAAAAAGAAGAAAAGCAACCAATTCCCAAGTATCTTTTAGTCATACTAATTGTCAACTTGCATCACTTTGCAAGCAAGTTGTATGACCTTGTTGCAATTTTAACACTAATTATCATCACTATCTTTAAGATGCCTTTCCTAAAGATAAATAAAACTAGGGTCTGTATAATGAGTGATGACTAGCTAGCAAATAATCATTTTTTTCCCAAACAATGTTAGTTGTCCATGTTTTAGGGTTCGACTAATCTGAATTCACGCCTATAAAGCTCATAGAGAGGGGAGCGCACTAAGATATTTTTCATTTTCAAAGCTCAAACTCATTAAAATCTCTGATTAAGGATGAAGGAATCTCATCCAGGGGCTAAGCCAGTTTGGGGCCAGATTTGGCGGATTTTTTTTATGTATATATAGTAAATGTTGAACTCTCTTCGGCTAGTTCGTGTGTTTACTTCTTCAAATTTTAAACCTCCTTAGTGAATATCCTGGCTCCGCCACTAATCTCATTCATCTCATTTTCTTTACCCCTCCCTAGAAGCTCCCACTTTTTTGCTCTCTTGGTGACTCAAACACACAACCTTAAAATTGGAGATAAAAGGTGCTTATCACTAATTAAGCAATCCCCTCTTGTCGAATCTCATTCATCTCAACACAATCCTCAAAAACTAGAGGAAAACACACTCATTAAGATTTTTTTTCATTTTTAAGGCTCGAACTCAAGACTTCTGATTGAAGATAGAGAAATCTCATCTATCTCGGCACAACCTTACACGTGTTATTGTTGTAGTAGTATATTTGATTAAGCATATTTAGTTTTTAATTAATTAAAGACTATCGTCCTTCATTCTTTCTACCGATCAACCAATGTTACTTACGAGGAAGAAATAGGAAACGTAGAATTATGAAAGAACAAAAATTAAAGATTAAACAAGCATAAAAACTTTACTTCAAAAGTAATTTGTCTTTTGTTTGTCAAAGTACTACGCTATCACTTATAACGGTGTAAGTATATTTTGAATACTACATAAGAAAATATATATATATACTATTAATAAAAGAAAAAGGAAAGATTCTGAAATTATAATAATTATTATATTTATTTATTTATGTATTTATTTTGTTTATTTTTTTTTTAAAAAAAAAGTAAAAATGAGAGCATCAAAAGTGTGGCAACGTTACTGTCTTTGATCACATTTCCCAAGTATGTTTCACTGAATATAGGCTACATTTGCCTTAATTTCTGTTCATTTTATGTCTCACCCAATTAAAATCCACGTGCCTACTGTTCCAGTCAGTTATAAATAACAACATTTTTCACCCTCGTACGTGGTAACCATTTAATTATAAATTAAAATATTTAATTATAAATTATTATAATTTAAAATTAAATTATAGTATCTAATTTATAATGTAATCTTCTTTTTGGAAGAAACTAAAAAAACGTGTGTCACACATAAATAAGCAGAAGTACCATTCTACATGTTATGACTTAATGACATGATCATTATTAAAATGTACCTAAAACTTAACTCTTCTCTTATATTATTTTGTCAATTAAGTAAATTTTGAAAGAGAAAAAAGAAATACAACGACTAATCTAAGTCGGAGAATCAATCAGGATTGTGGTGGAGTGAAATTATAGTGAAATGATACGTCTTTCTTTATCTTTAATCCAAGATTTCGTATTCAAGCTCTAGATGTAAAGTCAACTTTATTAGTGGAGAATTTTAACCCCAATACGAAATGCAATTTAAATTTAATCAGACTCAATACGAAGAAAAAAAAAGATGAATAAAGAGAAGAGAAAGGAAAAAAATTACCAGAAATTCGATGAGTGCACTGATGAGATAGACGTAATAAGTAGTGCAGAAGGCATCAGATAAGAATCCACCAAGAAGTGCCAACAAAAATGCTGTGCCCATAAAATTTGTCACAGAATTTGCTGATTTTGATGGTGAAAAATGCATGTACTCAGACATATACAACACCAAGTTGCTTGCATTTGCCAAATATGCCAAATTCTCCAACACCTCCACAACTGTTTTTTTTTTCACCCACAAAAAAAAAAAAAAAAAATCAAATTTCTCTAAAATTTCACATGCAAGAAGAAAAAAAAGAAAAGCAGTCAGATGCACGGGATCCGGGAAGGATCGGACCCCGATCCACAAGAGTCTACTGTATGTAGCTTTATCCTACATTTCTGCGAGAGGTTGTTTTCATGGGCAGAGTCGTGGTCCCATGCACACCCTTCGCGAAAAAATTATATGATGTACATAGGTAAAATATTAGATATTATGAGTGTATATTTAATTTTGCACACCCTCAGCACAACTGCAAAGAAAATTTGCACACCCTTTGCCAAATTTTGACTCCGGCACTGGCTCGAACATGTGACTTCTTGGTCACATAACAGTAATTTTACCAGTTACGCCAAGGCTACCCTCAAATTTTCACATGCAAGAATGAACCAAAAATCTTGAAAATTATATAAAAAATTTCCAAGAAAATGGTTTTTTGGTTTTTACCCAAGACAAAGGAGGCAGCAAATAAACCACCATGTTTCTTAGTAAGTGCAGGCCTATTTTTCCAATCAACATAGCCATGCCAAGTGCTTAATTGACTTTGACTCTCTGTTTCCTGAAATACAAAACAGAGTTGATGAAAATATGAAAAGAAAAAAAACAGGTAAAGGAAAAGAGTGAAGAAAAAAAAGAAAAAGAAAGAGGAACATACCATTATTATTATTTTCTTGTATGATTTGTGTGAGCTTTAATCTCAACTTGGTATTTTAGAGTTTTAAGTTGAGAGGTGTGTGGGATCTTAGGAATTCAAAGTAATGAGATAGAAATTAGAGTTATCAAAGTTGGGGGTATTTAAAGAGTTAGAAAAGAATGGTGTGGACCGTTTAGTAAGAGACTTATTAACAAAGCATTTGTGAAAAAGCAAAGGCTAACGAGGCAGGGCTAGAATTTTTAATTTTATGCATTTTAAATTATAACTTTTTAAAAAAAAAAAAATTGGGGTCTACTAAGTGAAAATCAAACTCTCATCAATAAGGTAAAAATTTAAATAGTCAACCAACTGAGCTATTATAATTGATTTTGAATATATACTCCTTCCGAATCACTTTACTTATCGTCCTTACTAAAAGTAGATGATCCAAAATAGTTGTCATTTTAAAAAAATCAAGGTATACTTAGTTATTTATTTATGGAGTGATATTAATGTAGTGCAAGAGAGTAAAATACTTAAATACTGAGGAATAATAAATAAAGATAGTTTAGTCAAAATATACTTTAATTAATGTTTTTCTTAAGGGACGTGTAAGCAAAAAATGTGACAAGTAAAGTTGTCTGAAGGGAGTACTATTTATACATATTATTAATTTTTTAAATATAAATATAAAATTTAAGTCAAAATTACTGAATTCTCCTTAATTAAGGCCGGCTCCACCCTAACGAACTTGTATATATCAAATCAATAAATATGATATATATTTTTTATATACTTTAAGTAAAATATTTACTTTTTTAACCCTCCCTTGGTCTAGGAACTTTCATCTTTTCTGATTTGTTAGTGCCTTCAATTTATAATAAGATTGGAGGTAAAAAATAATTATCACTTGAACAACCCATCCTATTTACCACTTTCATTTTAACATACAAAAACTAAATTGACTAATTTGTTTTAAAACGCCGGTGTGTGTATGTATACCAAAAAGTCATCCTAGTCCTATAGAATAATTAGAAAAAAATTCATTTTCTTTTTTGACTTTTTAATTTTCTTTTTTTTAAAGTCCAATTATGACACAATTCCTCTTAGGCACTTGACTTCCCCTCCAGCCCGCCTTTTTTCACGGGAAATGTAAAGGGCAGAAATGGATATGAATTATGATGTTAGTTACTCTGTTATTAAATGGTGTTTTTAGTATGGGTATAGAAAAAAAGAATATTTTTACTAATTTATTTTTAATAAATACATTGAAAAAGATGTACTTATTTAAAAATAAAATAAAAAAATTAAAACACCATTTAGGTAAGAACGAAAGGAATAACTATGATTTGTTGCTTTATAAATTAAGGAGCGTTTGGTTGCTTGGATGAGGAGAACTAATTTCCTTGTTTGACTTTGTCTGAATAAAGGATCGTTTGGTGCATTCAATTATGGAATTCGAGTGAAGATGGACCACAAGAATTTATTGTACTCTCGTCGTCTCATATTATTTATTTATATTATTAAAAATATTTCAAGTGGTGGCACTGGCTCTTACAAAAAGTGCACGCAGTCAAAGCGAAGGTTAGCCAATATTGACTCTCCGAGTTTCAGACGATAGATTTATTTCTCAAAACCTCGTCGCTCAATACTAAAAATAGTCCAAAAAGCGACAGATTAAAAAATAACGGATAATAATTATCCAAATAAGCGACGAAAAAAGTGACGCTGATTTTTGCGTTAATATTATTTACATATAATTTATATTTATTTTTTAATATAAGCGACGGACAGCGTCATAATTATTAAAAAATTAATTTTAAAATAACGGTGTTGTCCATCATTTTCGTTATTTTTAATTTGTTAATATATAAATAATATAAAATTTTAAAAAACAATTTACTTATTTTTTAAAGAAATGCGACGGACATCGTGTATTTGTCCGTCACTTTTTGTCAAACAACGGTCAATCATTAATGAAGAAAAGTGATGGACAAAGCGACGTTGTTTGTCGCTTTTCTTAAAAGATATAGACCTAGAGTGTGTTTGGTATGGAGGAAAATATTTTCTGGAAAATACTTTTCAATTTTCTTGTGTTTGGTTGGTCAAAAAATTTGGAAAATGTTTTCCTTAAATGACTTCTCTAATGAAAGTAGGAAAAACAAGTTCTCACCTTCATAACACCCCAATCCCACCCACTCCACCCTCGTAATCTCACCCTTGCCTCCACCCACCTCACACAATTTTTTAAAAATAT